>JAKCWG010000629.1:0-66437 GCA_021464415.1 Lonicera japonica
TTAGATGCTGAAACGGATGAAGTTCTTCCTCCTGGTTCAAAGGGCATTGTAAAAAGCTAGGGGGTGCAAGTGATGAAGGGTTATTACAAGGTATGTTATTGCATTTCGTCTGGGTAATTTCGTTCATTCAGTTATAGATCTGTAGGCCAGACATGACTACATATTTGTCTTATGTTTCATACTTGGGGTGATACTTTTATAGAATTGTAGTATATTTTTATCATATTTTATACTAATGAGAAAATGTTCCCCTTTTTGTTTACTAAAACAAGCATTGAAGATCTGAAGCGAAGTATCTGAATGACTGAATCTGCTAAGCAAAATTTATTTTTGATTAAAAATAGGAGAATTGATTTTGTAGGTGGTATTTACTTTTAGTTTATATTTTCTCTGTGGGCATTGTAGGGCCGCAAATGGTTTTCTTTTATTTTTTGGGTATATATTCTTGAGAAAAATACACCCGCACGCTTTCTATTATTTATGATTACTCTTGCTAATTTTTGTGTGACCTTTGGCTGAAAAGAGTAGAAGTCCTTTAAGTTCAATGAAATGATTGCATATTCTTACGCCCAAATTAAGATCTTTGATCTAATGGTGATAATTTGAGGTCCTTGCTTTATGTTTCTCTACTAGTTAATACTATTTTCCTTTTTCTTTTTAAGATAAACCTGGGTGTAGTATGTTTTTAGTTCATATTTTTTCTGCAAAGAGCTCGTTGTGACGTTTATACAATAAAAGTGTGTGTATCTAGTTATTCTTTTTCAAGAAATAGTGTGTTGACACGTGTACACAACTTTAACAAATGAGCTAAAAAGATCAAGGAATTATTGGTGTCCTGTAAACAGAACAAGGCCAAAATTAAGGACTAAAAACATAAGCCAATTATTGGCCGTCCTAAAACAAAACAAAATAAACAAAAATCAATTAGGAATGTATAGTCCGTTGAACTATGTAAGATTATGAGAGATTGTGAGAAGAATTGTTGTATTATTTACAATAGGAGAGCATCTATTTATACAGTAGTAATCGCTATTCTAGTCAACTACTTAAAACTAGGAAACTATCTAATCTAGGAATGTACAACTAATATATATATCTATACATAATATTTAACACTCCCCCTTAAGCTGGATCGTACAAATTGTATGTTCCCAGCTGGTTACAAATATAATTGACCCAAGGACCCGTGAGAAACTTTGTAAATATATCTATTAGTTGGTCATTTGACTTAACATAACCAGTAGCAATGTCCCCTGTAAGAATCTTCCCCCGAATAAAGTGGCAGTTAATCTTTATATGTTTGGTCCTTTCATGAAAGATAGGATTAGAGGCAATATGGAGAGTTGCTTGATTATCACATATTAACTTCATCTGCTGAACCTCCAAAAACTTTAGCTCTTGGAGTAATTGTTTCAGCCATACGAGCTCACATGATGCTTTAGCCATGGCTCGATATTATGCTTTAGCAGTGGATAAAGCGATAACAGATTGTTTCTTGCTCTTCCATGACACGAGATTACCCCCAACAAAAATGCAATATCCAGTGGTTGAGCGTCTATTGGACGGACAGCCTGCCAAATAAGTATCTGAATAACCAATCACTTGAGTATGCCCCTTGTTTTCTTATAACAGGCCTTTGCCTGGCGCCCTCTTGATATATTTTGGAATACGAATAGCTGCATCCCATAGGCTATCACGTGGAGTACTTAGAAACTGACTGAGAACACTCATCGGAAACGCAATATCAGGACGCTTTTCCATGAGGTAGTTAAGTTTGCCAATAAGTCTCCTGTATTTGCTTGGGTCTGATAAGGGCCCCCCTGATTAGGTAGAAGCTTAGCATTCGGATCCATCGGAGTCTCTACAAGTCTGCAGCTGGACATGCCTGTTTCTTCTAAGATATCCAGGGCATACTTTCTCTGGGAGATGAAGACACCATGTTAGGATTGAGCAACTTCTATTCCTAAAAAATACTTGAGTTTGCCCAAAATCTTTTATCTGAAAGTGGTGGAATAGATGTTGCTTGAATTTCTGTATACCCTCCTGGTCATTTCCTGTAATCACAATGTTATCCACATACACAACCAAATAGATGCACCGATCGGAGGATGAGCAGTAGTAAAATACTGAATGATCGGCCTCGCTTCGGGTCATTCCAAATTATTGAATAACCGAACTAAATCGCCCAAACCAAGCTCGTGGGGATTGTTTAAGTCCATAGAGAGAACACCGGAGGCGACAAACCTGTTTTGCATACTCCTTCTGTCTCAAATTCATAAGGAATTAAACGTCATCATCTGTTTTTACATATTCCGTCTGTCTCAAATTCATAATTTGAGCATCCTTTTCAGGATTTCACAAATAATAGTCTCATTTTGCCTAAGAAAAATGAAAATTGATTGTACCATTTTCTTTTTGGTTGTCTGGAACTATATGCTCCGGGGTGGCGAGACAACATAATCAACGTGCCAAATCTCAGGATAGAAAACAAGTTTTATCCCGGATCATTGATTATGCCGAATTTATTGTTTACTTAAAATATACCAAAGTCAAAGTTGGACTATCAATTTCAGACAGAGGGAATTAAAATTGCAATATCTATGGTGTAATAACGGTATTTTGTCTATTGTTAACAGGAATCATCCTTTTATTCTTATTTTCAAACAAAAGTAAATTGAAATTTTGGGATCTTTATCCGAATTTTATTCTAATCTAGTGTTCCTTCTTTGCTTTATTATTATATACTGTATGACTATAACTGTAAAGTTAGATCTTCGTACTTTAATAGATTGCTCGTGGTGATTGTTTTTCTTTTAATATTGAACTAGACCCATTAGCCACATAACAAGTCTTAGATGAGGATGGCTGGCTAAACACTAGTGATATTGGTTGGATTGCTCCTCACCATTCCGTAGGACGAAGTCGTCATTCTGGAGGCATTGTTTTTCTTGAAGGTCGTGCCAAGGATACTATAGTCCTTTCAACAGGTACTATTGGTTTCGAATTGCTCTAATTTATATCTCGAGAAACCTTGTGTTGAAGTCTTTGTATGAGCTAGTGACCACTGTTTCTTAAATCGCAACTAACTTCCACTTACCTTAGTGCTTTCTTATTAATTTTCACAACCGTTTTACATTTCCGTTGTTTCACAACAAATCCTACTTACAAAATCAGAAAAACCATATAATCTGTAATCCATACCATTCCTTTTCGATTATCCCTGTGGTTCGACACTCAGACTTCCAAGACTATATTACAACTTGACGCGCCTGCACTTGGGCAACCACAACGCGATAATTCCTTTGGCGTCATCTGCCTACAAGACTTCTCAAGATAAATAACACTTTCTCAAAATATTTGACATATTCTCGGAAAAGAGTCTACATTGCATGCATTTCACATATAGGACATTTTCGAGCAGAGTAACCTGCTTTCTGATAACACATATTTTTCAAAAAAAAAAAACTAAAAACAAATACACTTTTCAAAACAAAATACAACAACTTTTACAAAATAACTAGCGACAACGCTTAGCCGCCAAGCCGACGTCCTCCGTGGGACCCAACCGAGAACGATGAGATGAGGAACTACGACGAGCCAGAGGAGCTAAAGAATACAGGTTATTCTGAACCGACCCCACAGAAGAATCAGCAGGTGAACCACGATCAGAGGATCCACTTACATAGCCACGATTCATTCGCAACGATCGACGATAATCCTATCACGGTCCACCAGTTGAGGAGCACAGAAACACAGGAAACTCCAAACGTCAAAAGCTCTGGCATAAACACAACGCACGTCCCCCAACGAACAGCAACCAATTCATCATCTGGTGGCCCAAGAAAAAGAAACCTATCAGGTGTCAAGACGGAGCAAACCCTACATGCCATCGGTTTACCGCCAAAAAGGTAAGGTAGAACATCAGGTACATCGGGCAAACGGAAAGGAGTGGAAGATTGACCCGGGCCGGAAGAAATCCGCTGATCCGCTGCGAACCTCTTAGCCGCCTCCTATAGCAAATCCCGTTGAGTAGCCCAAAAATCCACCTCAGAATGTTGCGGCATAGCACCCTTCGAGCCACTAGCCGCATGACTGCCCGAAAAGAGATAGCTAAAACCAGCAACAAACTCAGATAAACCGCCAGGAAAATGCGAGTCCAACCCTGGCCCCATTGGTCACACCCACGTAAATGACATCCTATAGTGGAGATCGTTCCATGATGACGAGAAACCTCAGCTGTTGGATTTTTCCTCCTCGCTTCACCGACGCACCACCGCCACAATTACTGTCAGAACCACCAGTACCGGATCTAATAGCAGCAAATCCAACTGGTGTGATAGTTACTTCACGACGGAGGAATCCAATCTATACTCCAGCACCGATTTTAGGGATCAAAAACTGAGTAATTTGTAGATCGATTTCGAAGAAGAGGAAAAAGGAAAGGCTTTAGCAAGTGCCGTGGAAGCAATTACGAGCCAATTTGAAACGAGGTTTTAAGTTATTTGATGGATGAACTTTTGATTGATCTCATTGATAGGAAATTAAGGTCCTAAAGTTTAAAGCGTAAATGGGAATAAATTGCAAATATTAGGTTTGCAATTTATTTAGTTTTTTTGTGTGTAAAACTTATACACATCTATTAGTGTTCTAATTATCAATTGAAGCAAGATACATGTATCTATAGTAGCTTGCTAGACTTACATTATGCTCCAATTGACACTTTGTTGGCAGCGGCAATGAGGAGTGGGTAGGTGCGTAATTGGTGGTGGCGGGATGCGTCGTCAGTGGTGGTGGCGAAAAGAAGAAGAAAAATAAGAAGAGGAAGAAGAAAAATAAGAAGAAGAAGAAGAAGAAGAGCAAAGGAAAGGGAAAAAGGGAAAAGAGAAAAAGGAAGAAGAAGGAAAATGACTTAAATGCCCCTAACATTTCACACATGACATGGTTCCGTTGGAAACTAACGGTGGGATTTAACGGAGTGACAACTGTCATTACTTTTTAAAAGTTTGATGGTTCGATTGTAACTAAATGAAGTTCAGTGGCCATTGGTAGAATTTGCCAATAGTTTAGTGGTCATTGATGTTATTTAGTCTTGTTGTTTTGACTCATAAAGAGTAAGATTCATTTGTGGATCAATAGACTCAATAAAGTGGATAATGTTACTATATGTATGATGAATTTATATTATCAACAAAATCCATGTCTCGGTATAGGAATTGATGATAGCCCCTTAAGAAGCTTCTAAGGTTTGATCATGTCAAACCCTGCAGATGGATTATGATAATCCGACATTTCAAATAAGTTAAGTGGTAGGCTCAAGGATCACGAATTAATTTAAATATAATTGTCAGTAATTTAATTCGAAGATGGTTATCTATAATCTTAATGTGGGGAGAATAATAAGCATTTAATAATAAGGAGTTCAAAATATAATTTTGAGATAACGATGGGAGTGCAATTATAACTCTTTAGTGGTACGAATTATAATTTACGAAAGGAACTAATTCTTAATTGAATTAGGATTCTAGCTTTCCATAAGAAGTCCAACCCCTTATTTCTCTTTAAGGTCCTTATTGTAGCATTATATATACGCTGGCTTTGCCTTTTCTCATAACAACAAGAACACTCACGCATTAAGGTTTGTACCGTGCAATGAAGAGGGAGAAAATCATGGTGAGACTGCAGCCCACACTCAGTTCAAGATTAGGTTCCATCGAACCTTTGTTCTCAATTTGTCTAAACCAACTTTATTTCATGCTGAGACCAGATCAAACCAGACAGATCTCGAAGGTAAAATCTAATTCCGCTTTTAAGGTTTTATAGAAAAAAAAATGTTTGGTTTATACACAATATTAAACGATCCTGAAATTTGGTTTTTATCAATATCATGGACATACAAGAGTAAATAGGCGAAATCACCTGAGTCGAGCCTCTTCAAGTAAAGCAATGATCGTTATAGCTTCTTATAAGCTTTTGAGCTATCATGAGCGTGTCAAACTTCTTATACTATTGGCGAGGCGATTGCTTCAACCTATGCAAGGACTTTTTACGTTTGCACATGCAATACTCCTTGCGAACAACCTTGTGTCCCTTTGGCTGAGATGTGCAAATCTTTTCCTATAGGTCACCATCCATGAATGCGGTCTTGATATCTGGTTTGTCTAACTATAAGTCAAACTGCGACTTACAATAGCCAAAAGCACTTGAATGGAACTGTGAACACCCGCTTTCCAAAATCCATTTACTCGAAGAACTAATCCTAAAAGTCACCTCCAACATACTCTCAACTTCCACTTGTCTATAACCTTCCACTACATTAATGGTCTCCACCAATTTGTCCATCTCTCCCGCCTTTAGCATCAGACGATAAGCCTTAAAATGACCAAATTGCTTGCACTTTTAACATTGTGACTTTTCTAAGTTCGTTGGTCTATAATTGGATCTAGATTTTCCCTATCTTCTTTGCTTCCTCTCATCATTTCTACCTGGCTAAACAAAGCATCTGAGGAGGAATCAGCATTCTCCTTAACTGTTTCTCATTACCCAACAACACCAAATAAACATCATCGAACGTTAAAAATATGGTGCTTAAATGGTCAAAGGAATCTGGAAGAGAATTTAATAAAAAGATAGCCTTATTCTCATTTGCAACCTCAGCTTCCAAGTTTAATAAATAAGAGAAAATCCTGTTAAACTCATCGATATGCTCCATCATGGACATACCCCTAGCATAATTAAACCAAAAAAGCTTATTCTTCAAATATATATGGTTATCGATACTTTACATCATATTCTTGTCCTTAAGCATCTTTCATATACTAATTACAGACTTCTCATACAGCACATATTACATCATGTTCAGAGGTAGGTGCAACCGGATAGTGCTACATGCTTGTAAGTCGTACTCATCCCAATCGTCATCGAAACATTCCATGGGCTTTGACACCTTACCTTTTAAAGCTCAGTGTAAACCCGGTTAGATGAGCATGTCTCGGATCTGGCATTGCCACATCCCAAAATTGACCTTATTCCTTTTGAATTTCTCGGTATCATATTTCACTGCCGTCGACACCATAGGCACATAAGGCCCCTTAGTTGCGTTAGATACACTAGTACTAGCCATCTTTAATTACCACTGAGTTTTACTAATCAAACCACAAGGTTTTAGACCCAAAATCTCACTTAATAATTTTGTCGAACACTTGGTGTGCAACAAACCTAAGCTATCCTAGTTCTTCCATTTAATACCAAATTTGTTGTGCTAAATCTACTTTAAACCAAGCAATTAACATTAAGCGAAGAGAACCACCAATGATCACTTGCTAATAATGTAAGCAATCAAGCAAGAAATAAATATGGAAAAGTTAGGAAAAACACTCAACAACAAACACAAGCAGTTATCATGGTAATAAGATGGGCTAATGTACATGGAATTACATAACAATGATGTCTTGCTAACTATTTTACATCATCCTTGCCAATATGCACATAAAAGACAATATTTCCACAGTAAAAACTCACAAAACTATTTCATGTAACTAATTGTATAAAAAAAATTATGACTCTTTCTTTAAGGATTAACAAAATGTAACACAAAAAAAAAGGAAAAAAAATATAAAATATAATAAACCCATAAGAAAGAAGAGAGAGAAATGTTATAGTTATCTTAGAACAATTAAAAAAATAGACTTAAAAATGAAAGCTCAGCTGATGTGGAACTTCACATCTTTTATTATTTGAGCCTTAATAATTTTAGCTTTAAATTTGTGTCCTTTCATTGTTAACAAATAGAGGTAAATGCCGGAACTTGGGCTTCTAATTTTATGAAAACTGGTCACTATTTATGTGACGCCCCGAGTCCCGTTCTGAGATTTTCACCTCCGAGACTCGGTTAATCATGGATGTCGTGCGTGACGGCGGGTTTAATTACGTAAAAATGTAACTTTTAAAACTTTCCTCTAATAAAAGATGATCCAAGGAAAAACCCTTTTTCTTAAACTTTCGGCATGTGGAGTTCGTTTACACAATAATCCACCCTGTTAAGTTTAAAACCATTTTCATACAAAAACAACCCAAACCAATCCACATTTTAAATTCACCCCACATATATGAAAACCATTTACATAAGCCTTTTTACACATCATTGATACATTAATACCAAAATCCAATTCTTATAAGAGTGTTTATATACATTACAACAAGATCAAAATCAATTATACAATACAATCCTTCTCGAGGAGGACTAAAAGGTTTAGGGACATTAGAGGCCTCTAAACTCGTGAACCACGCGCCACCCGAAATGCTAAACCTGCAAAACTGTTTAAAAAATGGGATGAGCCAAATCTGGGCTCAGTGGGAACTATATAAGCGTGGTATGAAAGCACGTGTAGCTTTTACAAAAAGTAATTGCTTTACTTTAGTATAATATTTAAAGACAATGAAATGCAATGCAACCCACACCCACTTGCATATCGAGCCTCCCTAGGAATTCTACTCCTATGGTCGGAAGTTAACTGTCCGGGTTATTTCTCACGGTCCCACAAATTCCCATATACGTCATTTCAATGATTGCACGTTCTCCTAAAGGGTGGGTTCTAGGATTACCTTGATTAATTATTAGCCTCCGACGGTTCGCCATGCTAAGGTGGATTCTTACTAATGTGTATATCAACCTTGTAACCCAATCATCTCATACCTATCTCGGAAGTCGGTAACTATCGACCAAGCATTTATTATTTCCTCTTTGTTATTAATTTATTATGACATCCTTACTTGACCGACTAACAAGCATTGCTACTTGATCCATTGTCCCAATCATCATGGTACGATGTCTCCCATCTAACCATTTCATTAGCTATGGTTTCCACTTTAATTATTAGTATGTTATGTTTATTATGAAAGGTCAACGGTTCTCTATGTGTATTATGTACCATTCAATGGAATACGTGTTCAATCTTATATTATCCGCGGTATATCCAAGACAAAGCATATATAAGATAGTTATAAGATATAACACAATAACATTAATCAAGACCACCAAAACAATACAAATAATCTTCCACTCCGGTCTGTATTTCGTGCCCTTTCACCCACGCTGCAGCAGGGCCTCCCGTTAGCTTTCGTATTCTCAATATCCAATCATAATACCAATAGTCGTCCAAGCGTCATCAGGTCTGCATTTTGTGGCCTTTCACCCACGCAGCAGCAGGGCCTCCCGTCAGTTTCCGTGCACGGTTTCGGGTCTTGCACTTAGGAGACTATGTCCCAACTTCTGGCCTCAATCGTTAGAGACCAAACCCGGGACCATCATGGACTATGCAATCCCACTATCATATATCATATCAACAACAATCATATAATGTATACATTTCTCAATAATCGTACAATCCATCCCACAACTAAGCCATAATAAGATATTAAGTCATATAATGTTGATAAGGCAATTCTCATCATACACATTCTCATCATTCATTTATAGTTGTGTAAGTAACAAGACCATATATGAGGGAACTAATGTGTACATCATTCATATATGTACATATATACATGTGTAACAAACCCACACAATCCATTGGACTTGGAATCTAACATATCTCATTTCATTTTGCCAACAATATAATTCACTTTATAGTCCGTTCACCGTTCATATAGCATCAACAAAGTATCATTAGTCTATCAGTATTAGATTGCCAACCAGTTTGCATCATCATAATCATCGATATCGGGCCATTCACTCAAGGCCTTACCGCTTTGTAATTATTCTCATGTACATAGTTAACCCGTTCATGATCAATATCTTATGTCATTTTATCAAGCGGGTGTTTGTTATTGAAATTCTCGCCTAATCGGTGCACTAACGGCACTACAGTCTTTTATGATTGTGGCCAAGACAATCTATACCCTACCAAATCATGTTCATCAGATTCCTAACATGTACCAAGATTATATCCCCATTATTGGTCTTATTAATGTTCTACATAAGGCAATCAACCCAAAGGTTACTGCGTATAGCTCCACCCTAATGGGTTTTTGGTACAAATCTCATAGATAGCTTTTTACCCTTACTTCTAATGTTATATTTATATGTATCCATTATCCATAACTCACAATTAAAGATTCTTTAAGTAAAAATCCCAAATACCCAATATCTAGTTCATACGCGTAGCTACGTGATGGGTTCATGATAATTTTTTTTGTATATGAGCTAAAACATGGATTTAGATGCTCAATCATGCAATAGAAACGATAATCTACCGATATCAACCCCCAATCGCAACTCAATTTAGCCCAACCCATTTAATGAGCACACAACCTAGGGTTTGTAAGAAATTTCCCCAATTTGATTTCAAACTTCTAATTCAACAAGTAATTATTTGAAAAATTGTTTAATTAGTAGTGTTCCCACCTTAAAGAAGTTGAATCGCGTAGTTGATGAAGCGTGGAAGTCCAATAGCGAAACCCTAGCTCCATGCTCAAGCTCCAATGGAAGGAACCAAGGTTGGGGATGATGAATACTGTTTTGGGTGAAGATTTGTGTGATTGAAGCTTAAATGTTTGGTGGTTGAAGAAAGATGAGTAGAAATCTCCCAAAGAACTCAAAATGACTTGCATGTGGACCCATTTTTATTTCAATGTTCCTAGTTATAACCATTGGACTTCACCCGCCTAAATTTCTTTGCCATGGGGATAACTCACGAAACTCCTTTCCATCTTCCAAGTAAAATTGTGGGAACCACACAATTATTTTTTTCAAGTGTTAATGACTTCCAGAAGTTTTGCCCATCTTCATGCATCCCAAGATAAACTACCTCAAAAAATTCTTTGGGTAAATATCGCATGTTACTTAATTATTTATTTTTATTTTTTAGACTCACTCAAATTGCCTATGTATATGTTGGAAAAATATAATACAAGTATCCCATACCTGTATACGCAGCGGATTGATTTGGATCTTATGCGATTGGCCTTACAATACTCGCGTTGTGTAGTGTTACATGAACGACTACCACTGTGCCCACAGCTTCAAGTACTCTTTACAAGGAATCCTAAGATGTGCTTGAGAAGAGATGACGGCCGCCTCTAATTATGTTGTGTATTGTGTGTTGTTATTTAGGTCTAAAGACCTAAATATATATTATTAGGCTTAAAAGGCTTTGAAACCCTAAGGCCCATTACGGGTGTCCCTGTTGGGCTAAACCAACAGGCCCAAAAACCAACATCTCCCACTCGCACATAGTGGGCAAATAATCGCATTCTCCCTTGCACCATTCTAGATTCCCAGTTCATACTTAGTAAATAAGTTGTGCGACCGCGAGCCACCTGAAAAGGAAAATTTGGAGTACTATGTCAAATTCCCAAAGAACCAGCATAGAACATCCCCATAGCGTCTCGTTCTACCCCTGACCTATTTAGCCACATTTAGATTAAGCATCTCCAATCCCTCGAAGTCACATCTCGGATCAATGCTTAAACCTCTTCCGTTTTATTCTCACAGCTACGTCGCTACTCTCAGAAAGCGACATAACTTGGTACCAGTGATCATAAAACTTGAACGTGCTACCAAACAATCATCCTTTCACCCTCATATCACTTAGATTATATTCAATTGCTTTTCCAACGATGTCCCTTTAGGCCGCATCAGTCTTAGCCATAGGATACACACATCAAAGTAGTATGCACTGAACTTCCTCTTCATGATACAGTCAAAAGTCACATAGGGAAAAAATACTAGAGGATCATACATATTGTATCAATCCATAAGGACTCACACAGTTAAGAAGCAGGGATCATTCTTTCACTTCCTTATATAGGTCTCCAAGCACATGTAGTATGACTTACATGTTACGGTGGAGTTCTCTTTCAATAAAGGGCGTATGTCACTATCAAACACCGTACAGATCTTAGTTCAGTCGCTGTCAAGTGCTTAACCCGAAAAATCTACTTGCTTACTCGTCTCAGCGCCTAGTTGAAATTTCGCATCTAGCTATTCACAGGTTATATATGGATAGTGGGGTATCCATATTCAGTCTTCGAAAGACGCTATCTTGGCCCTTTCCAAGTCGACACTTCAATCAATGTTTGCTCAGCTCGCTATCACAGCGCCATAAGCCTGACGTGTCTCATCTTTGCTCGCCTTCCGGGCGCCAAAGGAGATCACTCATGTGAGAGAGTCGATCTATACTTGTTGACATACTCATACCATGATATCCTAACCATGGATAAAGTGTGTGCTAGCAGTTGTATTAAAATAATAACATAAGAGCAATAAATTTCAAAAATTTATTAATAATAATATCAACGACATCAAATATCCTCTATGGTCAGGAAGCAAACAATCACAACCTATGTAACCCTAGACTCTTAACATGAGCCTGGTAAACATCTCTAACTATAGGCTTAGTCAAGGGGTCCACAACCATGCGACTAGTAGAGATATGCTTAAGGACCACCTCTTTTTTTGCACAACCATGTCACGAACAAAATGGTTGGGTTCCCTTGGAACCTACTAACAAGACCAACTGCATAACAAATGTCGGGTTACGTACACATCATTGCGTACATCAGGCTACCAACAGCATTAGCATACGGAACACGAGCCATCTTCTCCTTCTCATCAGGAGTCTTAGGACACATATCCAGACTTAAGGTATTACCCTTCTCAACAGGAGTGTCAATAGGTTGATCCATTTCTTATGTAAGTCTCTTGAGACAAACCAAGAAGTTTCCTTGTTCGATCTCTTAGGATCTTAACTCCAAGCACATAGCTTGCCTCGTCCATGTCTTTCATTTCAAAATTTGAAGACAACCACGTTTGTGTGGCGAAAACCATCTCCTTGTTATTTCCAGCTAATAGTATGTCGTCTACATACAAAGAGAGGACCAAAAACTATTCCCAAAACGTTTAACGTACACACAGTGGTCCTCCTCGATCATCGTAAACCCATTTGAAGAAATGGCTCGATGTAATCTCAGGTACCATTGTCTAAATGACTGCTTCAACCCATAAATGGATCATTTGAGCTTGCAAACTTTGCACTATTTCCTGCTAGCTATAAAACCAACAGGTTGATCCATATAGATTTTCTCATCTAGTTCTCCATTGAGAAATGTAGTTTTAATGTCCATCTGAAAAAGTTCTAAATCCATATGAGCGACAATAGCTAGAATGAGGCGGATTGAGGCAAACCTCACTACCGGTGACAAGGTTTCCTCATAGTCAACGCCTTCTTTTTGGGTGTAGCCTTTCGCCACAAGACGAGCTTTATACCTATCAATGGAACCATCTGCCTTGCGTTTGACTTTTAGAACCCATTTGTTTCCAATAGTCTTTCTGTAACACCCCCGCCTTAATCTACAGGACAACACCCATAATTAAGACCTGGAGTGCTACTAACCCATCTTAGATTAACTAAAATGGGTATATTTGTAAATGCACGATGAAATTCAGATAGTAATATCATGCCCGTCAAACAACAAATTCATAATCATGCTGAAGATAATAGTACTGTATATAAACATGCATCCATGCATATAGTCATTACACAGAACTAATCAAGTAAGTCCAAACTAATATATATCACTTCGGGCAAGCCATTGCTGCCCGTGAGAACATATACATGACAAAAGTACATCTGTATCAGAGCCACTAACTCGTTCCCGATCCCGTCACGTCCTTGACCTCTTTGGACTGCTGGCTACTTGTAAGGTTTTAGAAAAACGGGGTGAGCATATCGCTCAGTAAGGGGGGAAAGGAAAGGGTGCAACTTTGAAAACATAACTTGATTTTTTATCATAAACAAAGTAAATCCTTTCAAGGTACAATTTAAACATTAATCGTAACATATCGTAGAAGCCATTAGTTCATGATAATGCGTGCTCATGCATATGCAGGTTACCTCCCTTTGTGTCAACCCATCTCCAAGCCTTGATGATACATGCCAGTGAAAATCCAAGCCAACATAGCCTTATGAAATCCATCCGCTCCCAGAGAATATAATATAACCATAGTTTGCTTCAATAAGAATCCGAACTGACGTCACAATATAGAATCCGTCGCCTCGAACGGCATACTAATATTATCATACCCCGGAAGTGGAACAACAATCCCGTCCATCTTCCTTATAAAAGAATCGAATTCATGGTGCGTTGCCAATGCCAAGGTTCCCGGGTCTTTCGCCGGTGGCTTATTGGCGGCCAAACAATATCCCCTAGGGGTTTAGGGCTTTTCAACCCAAGGGCACCGGGCCCTGCCTATTTTTCCATCCCGGCAAGCACCATGAGAACATATATTCATACAGAATTCACATCACCCTTGGCCATCCATGACCATGCACAATCATTATCCAAAAATCAATCAACCGATCGTATCCAATAAGACAATATCAAGATAGTGATGAAGCTTCCAGGAATTGCCACGAGAAATAAGCCTCCATGTAGTCTCCGAACGGAGATATACATATATAATGAAGCTTTCAGCATCATAATAAGAGATACACGCCCATTCGATAGGCCATAAGAGAATCCGAGCTTGCCAAAGAATCTTCAAGATTGCGGTTGACACAATAGTGGTGCACAACATGCATATATGCTCTTTATGACAACTAAAAACAACACATATACATCCAAAGAACATTCATATGAATCAATAACATGTAATCATGGAGCTTAGATGGCATATTTTGCTTTATATCGTAGAATCATAGCTTAATCATGCATAGGTCACGAATATCAATTAGCATGGTTTTCATAATAATCATACATGCATAAATCATCCAAGGATACTCAATAATAAGGAATATATACTTTGTATTAAACATATATATGTAAAATCATTCATCTTTCGATAAATAAAATCATAATATCGAGTTTTGAAAAGATATAACCCCTACCTCAAGCGTAGAGACCAAAAGAAAGAAGAAAGCTATAAACCGAAGCCCCGTTCTGTAAAATCCTCAAGCTCTCGTCTCACCGCGTTCCTAACATAGCCAAATCCTCGAATTAATAGAGTATAAACCCAACCCAAGTAGCCAAAGCTCATGCCTGAGCTTCTATAGAAGAAAACCAAGGTAGAAGATGATGAATAGTACCTTAGAGATGGGTTTGGATGATTTCAAGCTTGAATCCTCGATTCGGACGGATAGGTGCGTAGAAATCTTTCTCTTTCTCTCTCTAGAACCCTCTAGAACTCCCTAGAGGAGTGTGGAAATGTTTGGCACGGAGTTTGGATGAAAAATGACAAAAAATGGCTTAAAAACGTGCTTAAGTCGGTGGGAATAGTTAACTGGCGGACCGGTATGCAAAATACCGAATACCAGTCCGCGGAGCACAAATTTCCCAAAAATTTGGTACCGGACCGGTATGCCAAAAACACCATACCGGTCCGCGCTATAACTTTGGGGTTCTGGCGCACTATTTTTGTTTTGGCTATAACTTTTGACTCGGAACTCCGATTGAGGCGTTCTTTATGTCCACGGAAAGGTATTTCAAAGATCTACAACTTTCTAAGAGAAAGTTTCCCAAATTCTGGATATATTTTTTCCAGAAATTCACCGAAGATAGCGCTCTGCCTAAGCGCTACCAAATGACCAGAATTTTGCAATGGGCCTACTCCGGGCCCTGTTTTGACCCACGAGGAATATGAATTGGACTTCGGTAAAAAGACAAAAGTTGTAGAATTGTACAAATACTAGACACCTGGCAAACGGAATCTCATTCCGATAAATAGATAAGAAACTACGATAGCTCAAAGATAGCTAGAAATAACAAATCGCGAAAGACCAAAACTTCTTATTTACCAACCAAAATCAATTCGAACCACCCGAATCACCTAACGATCACTCATATGAGTATAAATTAGCCAATATAATTCCATTTAACATAAATTAAAGTACGGGGTATTACACTTTCGCCCCGACAGAAGATCTACCAAGTCCCAGACATTGTTCTTCCTCATAGACTCCATCTCATCAATCATTGCAACTTTCCATTCAGCTGAAGCAGGGGATGTGATAACCTCTTGATAATTTCTAGGCTCATCTACATCTTGTGGAGTACACATGAAAACTGCCCCCTCAATCTCAAAGCGACGACGTGGGATACTCTCACAATTGCTCCTACGCAAGTGTGGACTTTGGGAATAGTCTCTAATGGAGGGACACTCCCACTAGGAGGTCGCACACTCCCACTAGAAAGCGAGTCACTCTCAACATCCTCATTCGGATTTGAAACGCCTTCGTTCGATTCGACCATTTTAAACAACTTAATGTTTCTGTCCACATCTCCTCTCTTGGGGAATTCCTTCTCAAGGAAATCCACATCTCGTGACTCAATCTCAGAAACAATTCCATATTCTTGTTCACCAAGCATCACATATCCTTTAGATTCCTCAGAATATTTAATGAATATGCACTTATGCGCCCTAGGGCCTAGTTTCCCATGCGAATGAGAACTAGTGTGAACATACCCTGCCACGCCCCATGGGCGTAAATGGCTTAAGTCAGGCTTCCTACCCGTCCAAAGCTCATAAGGCGTTGATGAAACAGATTTAGAAGGCACACGGTTGAGGATGTAGGCAGCAGCTAAGATAGCATCCCCCCAGAAAGATATTGGGAAGTTAGCTTGCACCATCATCGATCTAACCATATCCAAAAGGGTTATATTCCTTCTCTCCGCTACACCATTTTGTTGCGGAGTATACGGAGTAGTTAACTGCCTCTGAATACCTTTTTCATCACATAACTGTTTAAATAGCTCAGATAAATACTCACGTCCACGATTAGTACGGAGAGCTTTAATGGTCCTCCCACTTTGATTCTCAACCAACCTCATAAAATGTTTAAAGCAATCCAATGCTTCAGACTTATTGGAGATCAAATGTACAAAATTGTAACGTGTGTAGTCATCTATAAATGTGATGAAATAGCTAGCACCATGCCTTGCCCTCACACTAAATGTGCCACAGATGTCTGAATGTACTGATTGCAAAGGAAAAGATGCTTTAGTGGCTTTTCCAAACGGTTTTCTAGTTAACTTTCTTAGTAAGCAATGCTCACAATTGGGCAAACTAACTTTAGCGAGCTGACCTAATAAGCCCTCTCTAGCTAATCGATTCATTCTGTCCTGGCCTATATGACCAAGTCTAGCATGCTAAATTGTAGAATTATAAGCAAAAGTCGAAAAAGAAATAGAATTATTATGACTGGAATAACAAATACCCAAAACAAATAATCCATCCGAAATAAAATCACTACCATAAAAAATTGTTCCATTAAAAATGCTAACATTATTGTTCTCGAAAACTACTCGAAATCCTAGCCTAAGCAAAGCAGAAACTGATAAAAGGTTCTGTCGAATATCAGGAGCAAACAATACATCATGGATCAATAGGTCGCGTCCACTGCGCATGCTCAGCTTGTAGGTACCAATACCTAAAACTTGAACAGCTTCTCCATTGCCCACATAAAGTACTTTGCTTCCTACTGGTATCCAGCGGTACTCCACATATCCAACTCGATCCCTCACGACATGTTCGGCTGCTCTAAAATCTATAATCCAATCATAGGAAGGATGAGCTACCATAACATGGCTTGTTACATAAACAATAGGAGAATTATAATTTAGGAGTACCTTCTTCGGCTCAGTGCAGTCACGAGTGAAGTGAACTTCCTTACCACAGTTGAAACATGCTTTGCTAGCATTGCCCTTCTTGCCACCACGCATGCCCCGCTTGCTTTTGGCAGAGTTTGCCTTCTTAGGCGCAGGTTCATTATCTTTCTTCTTCCCATTATTCTAGTTCTTACGCTTAGACCCAGATGCCTTGCGTGAACCAAAATGAACCATATAAGATGAGCTATTGGCTTTAGCAGCTTCTAAGCGCTCAGCTTCTAACTCCAAATCGCGCACTAGATCATCAAAATTTTTGATATTCTCATTGTGCGTCATATTTGCTCTCATATGTTCCCACAAACCAGGTAAGGAACGAATTCCAGCTTGAACCTGCTGCTCATTGCTCAAGTTGTTCCCAGTTGCCTTGAGCTTGCGAATCATAGTCGACATCTGTCTAAGATGCTGCTTCATCGGGGTGTTAGAGCGCATCTTATATGAGTCAAACTTCAAAATCAACGCGTGAAACCTAGTAGCTGAAGTGGAACCATACTTAGCTTTCAGGGCATCCCACATTTCTCGAGCAGTCTTACAGTCCTCGAACACACTAATCAAGTCATTGTGCATGCTGCTAAGCATAACAAAGCGCGCACAACGATCTTTCTTGACCCACTGAGTGTAGGCCTCTTAATTGATCGAGTCAATGTTGGGCACCATTGCCATCTTCCGGTGGTGGAGTCAAAGACTGGGTCAAGGTTTCCAAAACCTCTTGCTCGTCAAGGAGATATGGGATCTTACGATGCCAAATATCATAATTGTCACTATCCAATTTCTCTCTTTTGTTCAAGTCAGCAACAATGCTCTTAGAAGCCATTTAATTATGCGCAAAAATAAGGATATTTAATAAGGATATTTTTATCAGCACAGCACACATAATATTTTGCAGCACAAATCTTAAATAAAATTTAATAGTTCACACATGACACGAGATCGAAAGATCGCTACGCTCAAAATCATCTCCCCCATCATGTGATATTATTAAATTAAAATTTAAATTACGCACAAAATTGTATAGAATCTTTAAGCTACCACTACACTCCCACTATATATAAAACAGGTAAAAAACATGCAATACAATGATATATAACAGTGAATTATATCAAAAAAATGCATGGTACCACAATAACCCAAAAAACTGTTTTTTTTTCAAAAAAATAACAGAAAAACGTTTTTTTTTATTAAAAAACAGAAAACTGTTTTTTTTTCAAAAAAACAGAAAACTTATTTTTTTTAATCAAAAAACAGAAAACTATTTTTTTTTTAATAAAAAAAAACAAACTCTCCTAAGAGTATATATATATGTTAACATAGCAGATCATTTACGTACGAAAATCATACATACATATATACAAGAGATTGCACATGCGTGATTGTGTATGAAGACCAATCATAAACCTCCCTCTGATACCAATGTTGGAAAAAATAATACAAGTATCCCATACCTGTATACGCAGCGGATTGATTTGGATCTTGTGCGATTGGCCTTACAATACTCGCGTTGTGTAGCGTTACACGAACGACTAGTACTGTGCCCACAGCTTCAAGTACTCTCTACAAGGAACCCTAGGATGTGCTTGAGAAGAGATGATGGCCACCTCTAATTATATTGTGTATTGTGTGTTGTTATTTAGTTCTAAAGACCTAAATATATATCATTAGGCTTAAAAGGCTTTGAAACCCTAAGGCCTACTATGGGTGTCCCTGTTGGGCTAAACCAACAGGCCCAAAAACCAACAGTATATATTCTTTTATATGTCTTATAAATTATGAACGTAAAGTAAATATAGCTTTTTAGTTGTCCGTTAGGGTTGATCAAAGGACTCATTATATTTCTAAAGTTTTATGTAAAATGTGCATATGGGGAACAAAACATGTGACGTGATATTTATGCATCCAAAAAATAAGATTAATTTCCTTGGAATTGCGAGATTTCGTACGTTGATTATGTTTGGAAAAAAAAATGAGACTTTAATCTAACATCTCTAAAAAAAAGTTATTCTTAATTTGTCAAAGATGCTAGGTTATTAAAAATGTCAAGCCGTCATATTTTCACAGCCACTGGCTACTATATAATTTGCTTATCCCGCCACTAAGTTCTTAGCTCCACACCGCATATGCTATTTAAACGCATTAAGAACAAGGCATTGTAAAATTAGCCTTTTTTGCAGGTAATTAGCAAAAATGACCCCAAAATTTTGACCCGAATCCCTCGCGCATCCCTAAAGTTCAATCTTTAGTTGAAACATCCTTAAAGTTTATAACTTACGCTTACTCATCCAAAACTGGATGCCCTGTTAGAAAGATGGATGGAAAACGCACGTGATTGTCACGAGCCACTTTTTTAAAGGGGCATTTTTGGATGCTTCAACCGAAATTAGAAACTTTAAGGATAATTCAACCGAAATTAGAAACTTTAAGGATGTTTAAACCGAAAATTAAACTTTAGGGACGAGCGAGGGATTCGGGTCAAACTTTGGGGGTCATTTTTGCTAATCACCCCTTTTTTACTTTACCAGGAATTATTAAAATGTGCACAAGTAAACATGAGTCTTTATTTAATTTATTTATTTTAAGTAAAAAAAGTGCACTAAATCTCATGCAAATCTAGGATCTCCCAGATCTGAGTGGGCGCCTTTACTATCAAGCTAACTAGGTTAGTGAAAACTAGATTTTTAGTTTAGGTACTAACATGGGGAAGTCTCCTATCATATACTGTGCAACCATATTAAAGAACCAGCAAATTACAAAAATTATACTAAATCAAATAACCATATATTCATATAAAATTTCTCTCTAAAATACAAATAAATTTTAGAAAAATGTTGTAAGCACGGAAAGTGCACAAAAATCTGTGCTCAAAATGAGGTGTTACTTCATCATTAAATGAAGAGCGAATCATAAGTCAAAGATCCAATACTAGCACAAGTGGGAACCGAAAGAATTTTTATAGAGTGATACACACATTCTAGTGCCCTATCCCCGAGAGCTTAGGCTTTTCGGATCAATGGTTTTCAACATGTCAATAGAGAGCTTGATAGTACTTTGGGAGGTTCAAGATTCAAGCTTCGTGACCTCCACTTGTCTATTCTCTGTTTGCTCCTATCCCCACAGTTACCTTTCCGAGTAGTTTAAACTTTTGAGAAAGATAATTCTAATAAGAACAATAGTAATTAAGTGCAATCAAATAGAATAAATAGATTGAACACATAAACAAGACAGGTCTTGGCAATGGGCATTCTCCACATGTAATAATATATTGTACATTCATATAATTCAAGAATAATGGAGTACAGACTTTCTCAAGCCTTACTAGCTAGCACTCTTTACAAGTCTCTCAAGCTCGCTTTAGTTGCAAAACACTCTCTCTTATCAAACATAAAGTCTTACATGTAAACTAGAAACAATACAACATTTAAAAGAACTGATAAAGCACTTGATGTCCCATTTTATAGATTGATCTCTAAATTGCATTGAGACGCAATTATTATACTTCGCTAATAACTTCTAACTCTCTATTAATAGCTCTTGCAGGCTTGTTTGAACTCTCGTGCCGGCCTATAGAAGCAAAAGGATTCAGAGGCATGGCGAGCACGTCTCCTTTTCTTTCGAGCATTTGAACCACAGTCTTCATGGGAGGACGATCTAACGGTGACCATTGAATGCAACAAAGTCCCACAATCGTTAGCTTCTTTGCAATTTCAGCGTGTTCCTCTTCTTTGATTTTGATCCCCAACTCTTCTCCTCGACATAAACGGTCATAAATCAATTCTGGAAAGGACATTTGACTAGGATTTTGGACCGTTAGATCAATTTTCTTCCTTCCACCAACCATCTCAAGTAGTAACATCCCAAAGCTATATACGTCTGACTTATAGAACACATTCCCAAAGTTTCTAGAGAAAACTTCAGGTGCAATATAACCCATGGTACCTCTAGCGGCCGTCATTGATACCTTGCTTTGATCCTTGGGGCACAATTTGGCTTGCCCAAAATCTGCTATTTTTGGATTAAAATTATCATCCAACAAGACATTATGAGGTTTAATGTCGAAATGAAGTATTTGGTGATCGCAACCTTGGTGTAGATACTCGATTCCCCTGGCAGTGCCTAATGCGATGTCTTGTAATTTTTCCCAACCAAGGAATGTTTTGTTTTGAGTTTCGGAGAATATCAACTTTTCTAAGGAGTTGTTTGGTAAGAACTCATACATGAGAGCTCGATTAATTCCATCGGCACAAAACCCAACCAAACAAACCACATTGACGTGGTGGATCAAGCCCATTGCTCCAACTTCATTAATAAACTCCTTGCCATTTTCCATGGAGCTTTCGAGGACCTTAACGGCGACAAATATTTTGCTCGAAAGCTTGCCTTTGAACACAGTTCCATAAGAACCCTCTCCCAATTTGTCCTTGAATTTGTTCGTTATCTTTTTAATATCAGCAAACGAGTATCTGCTGGGCTTGAGAGCTTTGTAATCCTCCAAAAATCTTCTAACTTTTACTTGGTCTTCTTTCTTTCTTTTGAAAGAGTTGTAAATTAGGTAGAGTGTGACAATTACTAGGCAAAGGAAAATTGCACCTAATAATGCACGTGCATGATTAGAAATAGTTAAAAACCTTGCCTTTCTTTCTTTTCCTAATGAAGAAATTAACACGGTGTATTGTAGAGCTATACAATACTACCTCGGTCCCATTTTAAGAGTCACGTTTTCATTCTCCAGTAATTCGAAAGAGTACAATTTCAAGCTAGTCAATGGTCAAGAATGAAACTTAGTATATGTGATTATGACTCCAAAGGGAATATGTGACTATTAAATTAGGATTGACTCAGAAATCGAAAGATAAAAGTAACTACTGACAAGTAAAAGTGCACAGTTTGTCTTACCAATAAACAGTCGTTTCCTTGCTGCAGCTGCAAAAGATAAAGAAAATTATAAATATTGTTATGGTAATGGGGAAAAAATAAAAACCATAAATTGGGCATGTACCCCAATTCTATGGTATGGTTTTGGAATTGGGGCATGGTTTGAGAATTCTATTGTTTGGCTCATGGTGTTGGAATTCTATAGGAATTCTAAAACTATTATTTTTATATGATTGAATTCTATACGAAAGTAGAGCTTTGTATTTCCAATTCTCATTGAATTCTAAAAAAATAACGTTCCATCATTTACCATCATCCACCCCAACCCCACACCCACTACCCCAATCTATTTCCCACCTCCCGACCACATAACACATGGTGCCTCGACAACAATCCCCCACCCCTAACCATACCACCACCACCACCACCACCACCACTTGAGCCCCGCCCGCCCGGCCCCGCCCCAATCCCTAACTCCAGGACCCTCCGTTTCACCCCACGTGCACTGCAACAAAATCCGCCCCCCACCCCCACCCACAAATCCCCCACCATTATACATCCACTATTTATATATATATACAATAAATATATACATTTATACAGTATATGTATATGTATATATATATGAAGAGTTAGGCTATATTGAGAGATTCCCTCACTTTAATAAAAAGAATGGATGCCCATTTTGAGGGATAAATAGATGAATTTCTTACTGAAAATTTGTAGAGAATATCTATATACTTAGTAGATCATCTCCGCCAAATTTCATAAAAAAAATCAACCTAGAAGTGGGTGAGATGATCATCAAAAATCTCAATGGCTGAAAATGAACATATATGAATTTTTCAATACACTGAATTCTAGGTTGATTTTTTTTTATGAAATCTGGTGGAGGTGATTTGCTCACTATATTTATCATCTCTACAAAATTTTATTAAGAAATTATAGTAAATATATGTATGTATATATCTATTATAGCCTAAAACCTATGCATAATTATAGTAAATATATGTATGTATATATCTATTATATGTACATACGATGCAAACAATATTATTGTAATTCTATAATATTGCAATTCTAAGAATTGAAATTCTGTAGAATTATAATTCTAATTGAATTACAAAATTGTGTAACCAAATGCACCCTTACTAACATGAAAAATGTGCATATATTATATTACATTATTACCTGTAAGGTGAAGTATCTTTGATGCACTATTGAAAAGGAAATGAGATTCATAAAGTGCTTATCATGCTTTTCAACTACAGAATAATATATTTCGGAAACGTAGTTCTGATATTGCACAATAATCTTTCTTTTCCGAATTAAAACAACCAATTAATTAATTTCTTTTTGAAACGAAATTTCTGGAGGTTAATTGATTTTCTGCAAACAAAATTTTTGCTGGAAAATTGGTAGGAGTGTTAGGACATACACAGTCTAAATAATTAAAGTGCACGTGATGAGTTTCATTGTGGTTTTAGTCCCTCTTTCCCAGCAAACAGCCCATTGACATGTGTACTCAACAAAATTTTATATTTTTAGTTCGTCTGTTTGGGCAACTAGCTAGTTTATTGCTTGTCCTAAAACATACCTGTGGGTTTTTTGGGCACTTGCACACATTCAAGAAGTTCAGGTCCCCCTGCTGCTGCTGCTGTAGTAGTGTTATAATTCTTCCACCTGCACATTTTGCCTTTTGATTTGCATATGCGGCAATTTGGTTTGCTCCAAGACAGCTGAATGTCTCTTTGCGGGTACCCAAACAAATCAAGTCCAGGTAATGAGAAGTTATGGATCTTAACACAATTTGCTAATTCATCATTCAAATATCCATAGTAATCTGCATAAATTTGATACCCAGGGCCACTAAGGCAAGGGACGAAGGTTGGATGATTTCTTTTGGCGGGCAAACAATTGAACAAAGCAATCTGATCGGGCATTGTACTGAAATTGAAAGGAAAAGCAGATAGATTGATCCTTGGAACCTGTGCCGGAAAGCAATTATGGGGATCATGTACATAAATTCTTTGTGATATGTAGTCGATTTTGTCAACCACCACCTCAAAAGCGACTGGAAGTTCGAGCACTGTTTGCTTCATGTGGTTGCAGGATAGCTCAAACCCGGGTAGCCGCAATGTTTTGGCTGGTTAGGTCTAAGTTGAAATGGGAATCGAATGGGCGGTCCATTTTTCCCGCATCTGGTAATTTTACACTCATCATTTGTACCTTCAACTCCAGGGCGACCTGTTATTAATAGAAACAAGAACAAGAAATAATGGAAGAAGTAGTCAGCCATGAATTCCGAAACAAATAAATAATCAATGTCTAGATTGATGATATGTATTAGCTAAAACTGTGCTCAGAGAGGGTTTTTATATTTTTCTTTATCTCAGGAACGTTAACTAAAGGAGAGGCTAAAAATTTCAGTTTACTTCATTGACTTGGACTTTTCCAAAAGACTAGAATCTAAGCTATAATTAACAACGGTGGAGTGCAAATTCAAAATATCTCCTAGGTAGCCTGTTATTTATTGAATTTTCATTTATATTTTTTGCTAATTTTCTTCTCTAAATTCATAAATCACACGTTTTTCTTAGTTAAGCGCTTCGAAATTAGTTTTACACCAACATATCTTATTACTATAATCTTAAACGTTTCGAAATTAGTTTTACACCAACATATCTTATTACTATAATCTCTTTGAAATATAGGGTGAAAACTCAAATTAAAAGAAAAAAATATTTGAGGTGAGAAGTTATAAAGGCATTTTGGTCAAGCATAATATAATTTGACGGCAACTAAGGGACGTTATTAATAGTGGGGTGTAAACACAAAGAAAATAAAATATGGATTGCAAACCTAAATATGATCCGAAACAAAAACATAGACCGCAAATTCAAAATATCTCAACATTGACCAAATGAGAGGCTAAAAATTTTAGTTGACTTAGAATTTTTCAAAAGACTAATCTAAGCTATAATTAATAACCGCCACTGCCTCTAATGGGAATACAGAGCAGACATATTTATATGTATACATTTGCTATTTATAATTAACAACCACCACTACTTCTAATGTTAAACAATTAGCAAAAACTAGCAGTATAGCATGATGCCAAGATCAAGCTTCGTTAGTGGCCTTATTTTTGCTCCTCTTATTCTTCTTCTTATCCTTGATGCGTCTTATACCTGTACAGCCAAAACAGAGCAGTGCCCACCTTCATCCTGCGGAAACATTAGCAATATCAACTATCCTTTTTTTCGATTAAAAGGCGATCATCGTAGTTGTGCTAAGGGTGAAGTTATAATTGAACTGGCTTGCGAGGAGGATAATCGCACCACTATATCCCTACCTCCGGGGAACAATAAATACTATGTCCAAAATATATCTTACTATGGACGATATAGGGGAGCACTCCAATTGGTAGATGCAGGTCTAGATGCGGAGAATTACTGCTCCATTCCTCTCAGTTCTTTTCCAGTTTCCAAGCTTGAAGGTCAAAGTAGGGAGAATTTACAGTGGTTTAGTAATTATGATTCTCAAGTTTATTTTATGAACTGTCCAACCCCAATACGATTTTCGAAAACAACTGTAAATTACTCGAGTTGTATCAATAATACCTCTTCTGCTTCCCAAACTAATCATCACTTTTACGCAATAGTTGATGATTATTATTATTCAAGTACACCAGACATTCCCGACTCCTGCAACATCAGTATTATTTACCCAATCACTAGTGATCTTGACTACAACAATCAGCTCTCTATTTCTTATATTCACCAGAAGCTGCTACTGGGGTTTCAAGTCGAGTTCTATATTCGTACTGAAAGGTATGTATACTTTCTCAACACTAATTTTTACTTGATGATCAAAACAAATCTCCTGACTAACTACCATATCCGTTATATATGTATGCGTGTATATATATATGTTTACAGATAACGTAAAAGAAAAGAAGCCCCTAGTTTTGACCACACCACACCACAAAGTTCCAGGTGTCCTCCACTTCATCTTGCATTTCAGTTTCAAATACTTAAAATACCCTTACATTTTCCTTATTTTCGAAAAGAAATACATTTAGCCACCATCAGACCTCCGATTATTTCATGGGAGGAGGACCGCCCATGGTTCAATAGTGGTTTGTGGTCAGCAGTGGTTAGTGAAGCCTAACAACCATATATAAAATACGAGAAGATTAATGTTTAACACGGATGGAATAGAATTGTCAATACAAAAAATATTAAAAGATAAATAATTTTGCCTTAATCTTGGTCAACCTACTCATTTTAAATATAAATTACAAAACTAGGACTCATTTTGCAAAAATATTATTTGCCTTTTTTATTTTATAAAAATAGATATTATTGTTCAACAACTTGTGAATTTCCACATCGTTATACGGGTTTCTTCAAGACATGGCGCTAAGTCTTATAAACTGGTGGTATTATCTGATGAGGGGTAAATCTTACATACTCTGTCTCGTTTGTTTCATAAACTATTACATGCAAATTCCTAGTTAAGAATCACTATTTGAATATTAAAAGTTATTAATACTTACTCTTAGACGTTTTCAGGAAAATAAAATAAAATAAAATAAAAATACTTACTCTTAGATGACCTGCCAGTGCATTGTGTTGTATCGCGCTCAGGTTTTGTTATTTCTTACTCATGTGACAAACAATTCAACACCTACCCCGACCCTGTCTACTTTTAAAAAAATAATAATAAAAGTCAGCCGGCATATACCTCATAAAAAGTAGTAGTTGCTATATTCGGGCATGTCGTGTTTAAATTTTTTATTTATCATATTTATATCTAAATATGTTCTTGTCATGGAAGTGACCGAACCCGTTAAACAATTAAACTGGTAGCAGTAATCAGTTCTTGTAGTGTTAAGGTCTTGCTTCAATCTCTTCCTATCAGGTTCCGTACATATAATGATCGAGTTACAGTGATAAATATTGACATGAGCACCCTTCCCTTGTTGACCCATTTTCAAGGGTAAGTTTCACCCCATGGGCATGACAAATGTTATTAAAGCAGTCGCCATTTCATGTATGGGACCTGTTATAATTAGTTGGCTACGGTTCAAACCATCAGCAACCTTAGTTTCTTCAGCAGTTTTGAAGGGCAAGTTTTGAAAACATTTTCAATACTTCTACAGTACCACATAGCCGTACTCCAATACAACGGTGACACTCCAGAAAGAATTCAACCTTCGTGCAAGGGGCCAAAAAAATATATAAAGAATGAATTGTGTGCTTATTTGGCCCTCACCTATTAGTTCTAGAGTACACGCTGTGCCCTTGGGCATAACATTATTATTTTTGCAATAATTCATAACGAGGTCTAACATGATCCATGATAAAATTCAAAAGATTTTTTTTTTCGTTGTAAAAGAGTGAAACAATGCGATATTGTAATATTCACTCATTCTTTTATTATATTCTACTTTTTACTTTGAGATCTTGTAACTTTTATCGTAAGTATCTGTTCATCTATAAAATGATAATATTATAGAGATCTATTAAACAAGACACATAATTTATACAAGGTGTTAACATTATAAGCTGAGTCATACTGCCATTCTAATCAAAAGAGTAACTTTTACTAAGAAATATCATTGGGATTACAAAGAATCATAACCTCCCTAAAAATCAATTGATCTTGATGAATAATGGCATCAAAAACAAAATGATCAAAAGAGTAACTTTTACTAAGAAATATCATTGGGATTACAAAGAATCATAACCTCCCTAAAAATCAATTGATCTTGATGAATAATGTCATCAAAAACAAAATGCAAAATAGTACGCGGTTTAGTGCCGAATGGTACCTGGTTGTTAACTTTTTTTCTTTTTAATTTTTTCAGGCGACTGGAAGACGGTCTTCATGGAAATAAGTGAGTTTTAATTAATTTTACTTGCTCTACATATAAAAAGTGACATCAACATTTAGTCTTCTATTATCTACTCTACTTAATATGAATTCTGCTATTTCTACCAGGATACGGGAATGAGGTCTTCCAAACGATATGTGAGTTTTCATATTTTTAGCACTTACACTCTGTTTTATCAGCTTCGATGGATAGAGAGAAAAAGTATTGACAAACTTCAGAAGGAAGACTAAGACTCGCTATAAAACGTAGATAAAGCATACAAGCTAAAGGACACATTAGTTAACCACTTGCATCATCTAAGCTGATATTCATAGCTAAAATAATCACTTAAAAATTATTTAAGAACTATAGTCTGCATTATTTGCTAACTTGTACGTGATTTTCTTGTAAACTTAGGTCTATTCTTCATATTCTTCATATTCTTAGTAGTAAGGGCTTCTATAGGCATACCATGCTTGATTGCACTTGTGGTGTACCGATGTCGGCGAAGACACTTGGCAGTAGATGATACAATCGAGAACTTCCTTCAGAGTCACAATAATTTTATGCCAATTAGGTACTCGTATTCCCAAATAAAGGAGATGACCAAAGGGTTCAAGGACAAATTAGGTCAAGGAGGATACGGATCTGTTTTCAAAGCAAAGCTTCGAAGTGGCCATCTTGTAGCGGTAAAATTACTAGGAAAGTCGTCAAAAGCCAACGGACAAGATTTCATTAATGAAGTTGCCACCATAGGACGAATTCATCATGTTAATGTGGTCCACCTCTTTGGATTTTGCGCCGAGGGATCGAAACGAGCTCTTGTCTATGACTTCATGCCTAATGGTTCTCTAGATAAGTTTATTTTCTCTAAAGGAGAAAAAAAGGCCCCTTTGAGTTGGGAGAGAATGTACGATATTGCACTTGGAGTGGCTCGAGGGATTGAGTACATACACCGAGGCTGTGACATGCAAATTTTACTCTTTGATATCAAACCCCACAATATTCTTCTCGATGAGAACTTTGTCCCAAAAATTTCAGACTTTGGTCTAGCAAAATTGTACTCAACGGATGATAGCATCGTTTCTCTCACTGCAGCACGGGGAACGTTGGGATATATTGCTCCTGAATTCTTTTACAAACACATTGGAGGTGTCTCGTATAAGGCTGATGTTTATAGCTTTGGTATGCTTTTGATGGAAATGGTGGGGAGAAGGAAAAATGTGGATGCATTTACAGAGCACTCGAGCCAGATATACTTCCCCACGTGGATTTACGACCGCATTAATCAAGGAGAGGACATGGAGTTGGATGATGCAACTGACGAATTGAAAAGGCTAGTGAGGAAGATGACTATAGTTGCACTTTGGTGCATACAATTGAAGCCCGTGGACCGTCCTTCCATGAGCAAAGTGTTGGAAATGCTTGAAGGGGAGGCCGAGTTATTGCAAGTGCCTCCGAAGCCTACTTATTGTCCACCAGATGAACCAATTGTGGATCACGGGACATCATCATCTTCATCTTTCCTAGAGATCAGCACAACTAGTTGAGCTATTGAATTAGCTTTCTTATGCAAACTTAATCAACTACTTTGTAGTCAGTACTCTTGGCATTGTAGGCTTAATAGACTTTGATAATATGTCTAGACGATATGTATGTAGGACTCTTCTCCTCATTATTTGCTTAGCTTTCGCTATGTCATGCTGGTATCTAGAATTTTTAATTCTAAGAAATATTTTGCAAGGGCAAGAGACGTGAAAGACTAGTTACGGGACAAAAGGAAGATTAACAACAGTTTTTGCTTCTCTAATAACCATACTAAAAAATCTTGTTACTTCTTATTGCTTTTGTGATACACATATAGTTTTCAACATCAAACCTAGGTTTCATCGGTCCAAATGCTTAACCAACTACCTATGATAAGATATACCGTACCACATAACGTAGAAGAGAGAACAGCACATCCAATTCTTCATGTACATAATTTTCAATGATAAATGTGCAATGAGAGATTTAAGCTTTAATCAAAATCCCCTTTAGACATTCCGTGTCCTTTGTATCTATCTAGGATAAGACGAACAACTTTACAAGTTTTTATGAGCATGAAATAACATTAGTACAAGTTGACTTAAAGACTCTTCTTCATATCATTACAATTAAAAGAATTGTATGGAGCAAGGAAAAGTGGATGGGGACTAGCGGAATGTTATGACTTGTGCGATGCATATATTCCTTCCACGATTAAACCATGAATTTCACCAAATACACCATAGCGTACAAACACAATCAAATTCATTTCCAAACACATAAGGTGCACTCGTGTTCTTATATATATAATCATTATTGAATTTTACTTTTTGTGAAATATCACCTAATAAATGTGTACAAGAATGAAGAGAGGTTATTCTGGGTAATAGTGTAGCGTTGAAGGAGTCACAATGACCCAATTCGTGTAGGGTTTGCTCGAGTTTTGGAGTATGTGCGCTAGTAGAGAAGATCTTTAGATCTGAAGACCTTGTTGGTATAGTAATGTTATAAATATTTGGAACAAGAACAGCAGGTTCCTGAAGAAATAATCAGCTATGAATTCCAAGTAAGTAATGGCACCCATTCTGCCTTCGATCAGGTTTCCATCGTATCTTGTAATTTGTCATTAAGCCTTCAAACCATATGAATGAAACAAGGTTTATTAGACTAATAGTTGAAAACAATGTCTATTTGACCATTAGTACATATAAATCTTATATATAAGAAAAGGCAAGGCAGCACATAAACATACAGAATGTCACTTCTAGTAAAACTAAGAGGCCAGTTATAACATTTGCACATTTTAAGGCCAAGGGAATTGGAAATTCACGGCCATTGATTACCATTTTTTGTAACGAGGCTTATTGTAAAGAGGCCAACAAGTCCGCTTCTTCTCCTAGTCGATTATTTACTTTTGTAGAAGGATAAGCCCATGGTAAGAATTCCAATCCAACCGCATACAATTGAGAATGTAAAACAGAGAAATCTAGGAAATCAATACGAACCAATGGTTCAACCATGTTAGTACACTTGAAAGATCAAGCTCTACTAAATTCAACAATAAATATGTTTATTAGCAATATTGTTCAAATGGTAATTAGAAGATTTTGCTACTCCAAAAATAGATTTTTAACTGCAAAACATATATATATATATATGTATACCAACTTCAAAGATGGGTTATTATGCCGAAAATCATTTGGCTTAAAAGGCTCTAATAGCAATACATAAAAGCCTAGTAGTAGCACACATGATGGCTTTGTCCAATTTATTAACCCTTGTTTTTTCTGGCTATTATGCATAAGAAGAAACAATAAAATGCTAATCAATACCTGAATCCTCGTACAATCTATTTCTATGAGACATTTCATCAAACAACACATGAGCATACTTATATAACTTCAATGCTTCAAATAAAAATAATTAAGTTACCATCAACCAAAGGCGACAAAAAACAGATTATGTTGCAAAATAATGAAATCCCCAGGAGAAAAAACAAAATCAGAGTAAACCAATTCAAAAGAACAAAAGAGATACATCACTACACCATTTACCTAAATTACTGGCGGCTCCAATTTTGATGTTGAAACGGCATTAGCCGTTTTAATAATTGCGATTCCGTCGGAATAATCAACGGCGAGGCCACCATGCTCTGATACTTGTAATGGAATTTATTATAATTTGGGTTAATTTGGGCAAGAAGAAAGGGTAACCTCTCTGAGGGATCTACGCCACAGAGCCTCTTAGCAATTAAGCTAATACTTCTCTTTTCATTCCTTATCATCAAGCAATACAGTGGGTTATATAAGAAGAAAAATAAGATTCTCACAATCTCTCTCATTCAGCTCACCTCACTCCCCACATGCTTTAAACAAACTCCTTATCCTTCCAACAGTAATAAGGAAAAGAAATAAAGAAAATTAAAGGAAAGAAAAAGAAAAATATAACTCTCCTCTGCCAAACGGCAACGTTTAACTCAACTAAGCCTAGCAATTGACTAGAATACCCCTCATTCATAACAATACTCTCCACCGTTCTCCATCAGATCCATTCAATTTCCTTCGTCCTTTTTCTCCTCCAACAAATCTAGGCTTGAGTTTGTGATTTTAGTCCTCTTAGATTGAGGTTTGTACATTTCCAGATTCGAACAGCATTTTAATACAATTTTCTAATGAACAAATTGTTTGATTGATTGTGTTAGAATATTCTCTCCTTAATTTCCTCCTTATTTCCCTCCTTGATATCCTCCCTATTTCCCTCCATGTTTTGGGGATTGTATATATATTTTCTTGTTTTATATTTATGTATAGTTCTTTTCTCTCCCTATATAAAGGGATGTTCATTTCTTTGTATAATGAAGATTGTAATACACACACAAGTTAATATACAAACTTATTTACTCTCTAATTTTATCATGGTATCAGAGCAGGTTTAAATCCTTGCTACTTCATCCTCTACCATTGCCAACCCACAACCCACTTCTCTGATATCCTCCATTGTTCAAACCTCATTAACACCAATCTAAACCTTACTCAAATCCTTTCATTATTCTCGAAAACTATCCAAACCGCCTCCAAAACACCGTCGCTCACCACCACTGTCATCGTCATAACAAGACGATTCCGACGCCGTCAAAATCATCCCGAAACTCGCCCTAACGTGCCCTCACGCGCCGGCGAGTGAATTCCAGCTCCGGCGACTGTTCACTGACGACGTTAGTACTGTTCACTGACGCCGTTAAGTTACTGTTCAAAAAAAAAAAAAAAAAAAACAAGACTTTGCTTTCCATTCCAAGTTTTTCTTTTTCTTCTCCAAATCACCTATACTTAATTTCCTTGCCTCTTTTTTTTTTATTCTTTTATTTTTCTCTCATTATGACTACATCTGAAATTCCTATTACTATAAAGCTCGATGGACATAATAATTATAATCATTGGTCTATGTTATTTCGGAATTTTTTGAAAGGAAAAGGCCTTTGGAAGTATGTCACAGGTAAAGAATCCTGTCCCAAAGAAACCGATGCCAAATTTGAAGAATGGTAAATCAACAACAATAAAATCTTGACCTGGCTCGCAAATACCGTCCTTCCATCCATCAGTATCCAACTTGGCCGGTGCACCACTGCAAAGAAAGCTTGGGATTTTTTGGCACAACGCTATGTTCAAACCAATTTTGCCAAAAAATACAAACTCGAACAGGATATTCGCTCCCTTCAACAGAAGCCCGGCCAGACAGTCTCTGATTTTCACTCCAGCATGTGCCTTATATGGGATCAACTTAAGCTGATGGAACCACAGTGGACCGTTGAAATGAAATTGTGGGAAACTTTTCGTGAGGAAACTCGGCTCGTTCAATTCCTTATGGCTCTCCGAGAAGAATTCGAGCCAATCAGAGCCTCTATGCTTCACCGCAAGCCTCTTCCTTCTGTTGAGGAAGCCTTGACCGAGCTAATCACTGAAGAAACCCGCAAAGGCATTACTCCAAACATGTCATCCGTTTTCATTGCAGCCCCTCGCTCCCAGCAGCACCTTTTTAAACCACAAACTGCCACTTCATCACCGCGTCCTCAACAAGCATCCTCCCGTTCATCGAAAGACCCGGTACAATGCAATTACTGTAAGGAATTTGGGCATATCGTTAAGTATTGCCCTTCTCCTACATCCCGGTACATGCGCAGTCTACAAAAATCCACCAGGTTATCCGCCGCGGTCACCTTAACCGACGGTTCGTCGTTCAACCATCAGACTGGTCCTTCTTTTAACTCACCCACTGCTCCGGAAGTTCAGAATCATCATACAGTTGCATCTGCCTTCTCCCCTTCAGCAGGTATCTCATCTCCGTGGTTTCTTGATTATGGTGCATCAAACCATATGACATTTGATCCAACCCACTTCAAGCCATCTCGACCTATGGGCTCATCTACACAGATTCATACCGCTAATGGCTCCACTATTGATGCTAGTCACATTGGCTCCATCACTAATAATGGTTTATCCATCTCTGACGTTTTTCTTGTTCCTCAATTATCTATGCAACTTTTATCTGTTGGACAGTTATGTGACCTTGGACTAATCGTGATCTTTCATGCTACTAGTTTTATTGTACAGGACCGATCGACGGGGATACAAGTTGGGACCGGCCATAGAGTTGGTCGAATATATGTGGCAGACCAATTACAGATTTCATCCGTCCCCAACTCATCTCTCACGGCTTTTACCACCAACCCATCCTCCCTTATCTCTTGGCATTCTAGATTGGGTCATGTTTCTTTTCCTCGCCTTCAATATATGATAAATAAAGGATTGTTAGGACCAGCTACTTTAGACAAAGATCATTCTTGTATTACTTGTAAACTGGCTAAACAACCCGCTCTACCCTTTTCTAATAGTACAACTACTACATGTTCTCCTTTTGATCTTGTGCACTTTGATGTCTGGGGTAAAGCTCCCGTTACTTCTATGGGTGGGGCTCAATATTATGTGATCTTTATTGATGATTACTCTCGCTACACATGGACTTACTTACTTCATTCTCGATCTGATTTTTTGAAAGTTTACATCGAGTTCGCTATTATGATCAAAACCCAATTTTCCAAAAACATCAAAATTTTTCGATCCGACTCTGGGGAGAATACTTATCCAACCACTTTCTTGAATTTCTAAAGTCTCAAGGGACCCTTCCCCAACTATCTTGCCCAGATACCCCTCAGCAAAATGGGGTTGCAGAACGAAAACACAGACACCTTGTCGAAACAGCTCGTACCCTCCTCCTCTCATCATCTGTCCCTTCCATATTCTGGGGGGAAGCCATTCACACCTCTACCTTTCTTATTAATCGCATCCCTTCTGTCGTCACCGGTGGCGTATCTCCTTTCGAGCGCCTATATGGGACCACCCCCAATTATTCTGAACTCCGCACTTTTGGATCCACTTGTTTTGTGTTACTACCAAAACGAGAACGAACAAAACTCACTTCTAAAAATGCCATGTGTGTCTTCCTAGGGTATGGGATTCAACAAAAAGGGTATCGCTGTTACGACCCAACTGCCAAAAGGCTTCGCATTTCTCGCCATGTTACCTTCTGGGAACATAAACCATACTACACCTTATCCAAAGATCCCCTCTCAAATACTATAACCTCTACTCCTGTCGACCCATTTCCAGAACGTGTACCATCCATCAACCTTTCACCCACTCACCATGTAACCACTCCTATGCCACCACCTACTTCTACCCCTGCAACTGTACCTGCATGTCCACCTGTCGACAACTCTACGTCCTGTCTTGAGTCTGTATCTCCCGCCGATGGCCCTCTGCTGCGACCAGTTAGAGACCGCCACCCCCCAGTATGGCATTCAGATTATGAATGCTACCTCTCTGCTCTACTATCTCTTCATGAGCCATCTTCCTACCGTGAGGCTTCTGCCGATCCTCAATGGCAGCAGGCTATGTCTGAGGAACTTGATGCCCTTCAGAAAACACAAACTTGGGTTCTCACGGATTTACCCACTGGCAAATCAGTTGTTGGATGTAGATGGATATACAAAATCAAAACTAAAGCTGATGGGTCTGTTGATAGGTACAAAGCTCGCCTCGTTGCCAAATGATATACTCAGGAGTATGGTATCGATTATGAAGAAACTTTTGCTCCAGTTGCCCGTATGACCACCGTTCGCACTCTTGTCTCTGTCACCTCAATTCGCCATTGGACCATTCATCAGATGGATGTTAAGAATGCATTTCTTCATGGCGATCTTCAGGAAGAAGTCTACATGAAACCTCCCCCCGGGCTTCCTCATGCCCTTGGACAAGTTTGTAAGCTTAGTCGAGCTCTCTATGGTCTCAAACAAGCGCCCCGGGCTTGGTTTGAGAAGTTCTCCACTGCTATTCTACAACACGGTTTTTCTCAGAGCGCTCATGACCCCGCTATGTTTACTTGCTCCACTTCACATGGCATTGTTATTCTCCTTTTCTATGTTGATGATATGATCATCACTGGTGATGACCTGAATGGTATATGCAGACTTAAAGACTATCTGTGCTCGTGTTTTGAAATGAAAGATTTGGGGGTCCTACGCTACTTCCTTGGTATTGAGGTTGATCACTCCTCTACAGGCTATTTTCTCTCTCAAGTAAAGTATAATTCTGATATTATCACCCGTACAGGCCTTACTGACAACAAGACTGCTGATACTCCTCTTGAGATGAATGTCAAACTCTCATCCTCTGACGGCACCTTGCTTCCTAATCCTACTTTATATCGACAGCTTGTGGGAAGTCTCAACTATCTCACTATCACTAGACCCGACATCAGCCATGCTGTTCATATCGTGAGTCAGTTCATGTCTGCCCCACGCTCGATTCACTTTGCTGCCGTTCTCCGCATCATCCGCTACACCAAAGGGACCCTGCATCAAGGCTTGCATCTTTCCTCTACATCTCAACCCCTGTTGCAAGCATATTCCGACTCAGACTGGGCTGGTGATATTACTGATCGACGCTCCACAACTGGGTACTGAATTTTCCTTGGCGACTCACTCATTTCGTGGAAAAGTAAGAAACAGATTGTTGTTGCCCGTTCTAGTGCCGAAGATGAATACAGGGCTCTCGCTCATACCTCCGCAGAAATTGTTTGGCTTCGCTGGCTGCTTCAAGATATGGGCATTACCCTTTCAGATCCAACACCCTTATTTTGTGACAACAAGAGTGCTATTCAAATAACTCACAATGACGTTTTCCATTAGCGCACTAAGCATATTGAGGTTGACTGCCACTTTGTTCGACAGCACTTCCAACACGGGAATATCGTACTCCCACACGTATCCTCCGAGCTTCAAATAGCCGACCTGTTCACCAAACCTCATGTAGTCGCCAGGTTTCAGTTCCTTGTATCCAAGCTCCGGATGCTCTTCACGCCTCCATAAGCTTGAGGGGGGGGGGGTGTTAGAATATTCTCTCCTTAATTTCCTCCTTATTTCCCTCCTTGATATCCTCCCTATTTCCCTCCTTATTTCCCTCCATGTTTTGGGGATTGTATATATATTTTCTTGTTTTATATTTATGTATAGTTCTTTTCTCTCCCTATATAAAGGGATGTTCATTTCTTTGTATAATGAAGATTGTAATACACACAAGTTAATATACAAACTTATTTACTCTCTAATTTTATCAGATTGAACATCAGTGTTTGACTAAATTAATCTCTCAGATTTCCTTCACAATGTGCAAATGATTCCCTCTCCTCTTGTTAAATTGAGCGGAAAGAGCCGTTAGTTAAGTAGAGATTTTTGGTCAAAAAATTACAAATCTCTTAAATTTTATAACTGTATGACGCTTTGATTTATTTTTGGAGGTTTTGTATTAAAAAACTGGTTTAATTTATTTATTAGTATAATTTATTCTATTAATTTATATTTTAAAAAATATATTTTATCACAAATTCTTTTATTTTTAGTCTTCTTCAGATGTTCCAAAAAAAATTAGAGAAGATTGAGAAAAATAGGGTATTTAAAGTAAGTGAAGACGTTTAAAATAATTCAATACTTTTGAACGCATAATTTTTTACTCGAAATTTCAAATCTTTCAATAAATGAGCCTAATTTAAAGATAATTTTGAGAACTATAACATTACAATTCAATATTTTTTTAAATTCAGTTATATCAGAGTTCGAAATTATAATACAAAATATAACAATTAAGGTTCCGTTTAATTAATAACAACATGGAAAAGGAAAATAAAAACACTTGATTTAGTAGAAGATGGAAAAAAAGTTGAGGCATATGATAAGATAATTTCTATTTTATGAGTAGATGTCCTTCATCCTTCATAATTTTTTTGTGAAAAAATTTTCTTCATCAACTACCAAAAAAAAATTCTTCATGGAAAAAGCTACAAAGTAAGAAGACTTATCACATGTCTCAACTTATTTTCTAATTTCTCAAAAAATTCAACTATTTTTTTTTTTCATATTATTATCAAACGGATCCTAAAAATAACAAAATATAATTATACCTAAGCCCATTCACCAACCATATATGTTGCGGCCTACCAACCATTCAGCATATTGCCCAAGTTAATAATTATAGCCCTTAAAGTGCGGGCCCAAAAACTACCAAAGCATTCTTAAACCACAAATGAGTCAAGCCCATCAGTTAGTCTTACATCCATTAAAATTTTAAGCACAGATATTATAAAAGCATATAATTGTGCTTGACTTATTTGTGAAATTTTAAGCACAGATTATAAAAGCATATAATTGTGCTTGACTCATTTGTGGTTGGGAATGTAAGACTAACTGATGGGCTTGACTCATTTGTGGTTAGGAATGTAATACTAGCATAAATTTGTACTAAGGTTAGGATTTAATTGATTCTATTGCATATGTTTATGCAAATTAACTCTATAAATTTATTGCTTTAATGTTAAATATAATTCTTTTTATTAGATGTCTATTTTAATTGATAAAAATAAAGTTGGATTATCATTATTTTTTGTTAGATTCACCTTATGATTTATTAAGAGCGGATATAGGGTGTGTATTGACGGATATAGTGAGCATTTTGATTTGATACGTAAGTATTGCTGTGGAAGAATTATAATTGAATTTTATAAATTAATTTAAATTGAATGAATTTTTTTTTATGCAAATAATAGAGTCGAGAGATCAAATTATTGTGAGATAAGAATAGAGTTTATGTGCATGAATACTTAGGAAGATGATATTAAATATATGACTCTGAAACCCTAGTTAATTAATTCATTAATTTTATTATATTTCTTAAGAGTATCTAATTTATTTCCATTATTTTAGTTTACTTTCATTACTTTGATTTATTTAATATGTTTAATTACCATAAAATTTTCTAATTAGATTATGAGTTTAGTCAAAAATTAATAAGACAATTATAAAACTTACTGTTTGAATCTATGTGGGATCGACATCACTTACATGTTACACTATAAACTGATTCGTACTCTTACGAGTATATTAAAATTTATCACAACAATGGCACTAATTACACACACCAAAATATTCTATAATACCCCAACATTAGCTCGGTAGTAAAGAACTGAGTAATGTCCACATACTCGGTCCTACAGCACCGAGTATGTGCACATGACCTCAGTCTTATATGACCAGTATATTTTTTTTTTCCCGACAATAGCTTGACCCTATTGCATCGAGGTAATTTGCACATACTGAATACAATAGGACCATGTACATAAGATGAAGTGTTACTGAGTAAAATAGTATGTGTAATTAGTGCCGCCCTTAGTTTTTCCTTATTCATATATAGTAACATAGTTTGAACTTTAAGTTGTAGAGCATCTCTGATCGTCATGACAGCGTGTGAGGGGGTTTAGGCTGTGCGTGATGGTGTTAGGATCATCTGGACTAGACGAAGAGGCAGGTGAAATTTTTTTAGGGTTTACACTTCTATAGCTGGAGATCTGAATAATCCAAAAAACATTGATTGTGGCGGTGCGTGAGAGCACGTGGAGATCCAATTGAGATTATTCAAACGTTGGATTGATCGTCTCGAAGAGAGGAATTGTTTGGTATTAGTTTTGTGGTGTTTGGAGAACGTTTGTGGCTTAAACAAAATGACAGAAGGTTGCAAGATACGAAGATGAGGTCGGAGATGGTTAATTTTTGAATGACAATAGATGAATCTTAACAATGGGGATCTATTTTCATCTGATACCAAGTCAAACATTCTAGAGAGAGAATGAATCATATTGAATTAGAATAATAAATTAATATAAGAGGGCCCTATTTATAGCGTTATGCATAAGAGATAACTATGAAAACATTATACAATAAGGAAACCTAATATATTCTAACAGGTATGTCTTTGATCAATATGTACGCAAAATGTGGTAGGATCAACATTGCATTCCATATTTTCAAGAAATTGACTAACAAGAATGTTGTAGCCTGGAATGCTATGCCAGGTGGACTAGCAATGCACGGTCGGGGAAATCTTGTGTTGGATATCTTCCCTCATATGGTTAAAGAGGTCAAACCCAATGATGTCACCTTTACAGCTATGTTAACCTCGTGTAGTCACTCAGGGCTAATCAACTAGGGTCATCACTATTTCTATAGCCTTGAATCTTCGTACGGCATACCCCCTTCGATGGAGCACTATATTTGCATGGTAGATCTTTTAGGTCGAGCATAAGAATTATATAAAGCAAAGACTTTCATAAGAGAAATGCCAATAACGAGGTTGTGCTAGGATCCTTTTTAAGGTCCTACAGTGTCCACAAAAAGCTTGAGCTAGGCGAACGCCTTATGCAAGAGGTAATCCAAATCTATCCACTCAACATAGAATATCACATCCTTCTTTCAAATATGTACGCTTCTGCTAGTAAGCAAGAAATGGCTAATTCTTTCCGCAAGATTCTAAAAGACAAAGGTATTCGAAAGATACCCGGGACAAGATACATGTTGGAGGCCAAGTCCATCAATTTAGCGCGGGAGACAAATCGCACCCACAAACAAGAGAGAGATATCTTACGTTATGTGAGATTATCCGAAGGCTAAGATTGGACGGTTATGTACCCTATACTAACTCACTAGTATTTTCTGGTTTTGGTAAGGATAATGAGGATGAGCAAGAAGAGAAAGAACAGGTATTTTTCTTTCACAGCGAGAAGCTAGTTGTTTGTTTCGGGCTAATGAGTACTAGAGATGGTGCACCAATTTACATTCTCAAGAATCTACGAATTTGCCAAAATTGTCACTCTGCAGTGAAGATTGTTTCTGCAGCATACGAAAGGGATATTTTGATTAGAGATCGCAGTCGATTTCATTGTTTCAAGCAAGGTTTGTGTTTTTGTTCGGATTTTTGATAACCCTAATTAGCTACATCATGTTGAAGAAGGTGAAGAGGAATAGCCTTCTTGCTTTATCATTAGTTGTGTCAATTTGTATCTATTTATTCAAACTTCTTTTTGTAACCAATGCAAAGTATTCCTTGCTTTGGGTTAAAAGTGGCCCAAAAAACATCATAAACAGTTTCATAAATATCAGGCATGTTTGAATTTAATGAGAAGTTGGAAAAGAGATAGGTGATAATGCAAGGTGTCCTCCATCTTTTCATTATTCTCATGAATATTTTTTTTAATCACCTTCCAAATAATTGGATTTCAAAAAAAAAAAAAAATATTTTACTAAATAAAAAATAATCAATTGTATTTAGTGAAAGGTTATTGAAGAAACGGAGCCACGCCTGACCAATTGCCATTGCATCATGCAATAATAGCTTTTGTATCCAAATTTTCTAAACCTAATTTCTAACCTAAAAATGGTTTGAAAAATTAAAACTTTGATGAACTATATGGGATAAAGTAGCAAAATTAGTTCTGAAAATTTTATGAATTAGCATTCTGTTTAGGGTCAAATTATCCATATCTAATTTAAAATCAAATTGAAAAGTACACAAGGGGATGTAGCTCAAATGGTAGAGCGCTCGCTTTGCATGCGAGAGAGGCACAGGGTTCGATCCCCCGCATCTTCTGTGACGCCCTAAGTCTCGTTCTGAGATTTTCACCTCCGGAACCCGGTTAATCACGGTGTCGTACAAGATGGCGGGATTAAATTAAAACAATTTAATCAATATCTAATACATTTCTTGTATAAAATCATGTTAGAAATTTTTTGACATGTGGAGTCTATAAGTTTAACAATTCTAAAACTTGTATACAACTAAATAAATTCTTTCCAAAATCCTTACTCCACATTCACACTAAAATATCCATCGGAATGAATTCACAATATATGTATCAAAATAGGACAAGTCCTCCAACGAGGTCCCAAATTGTAATACAAGCTTTACATTATTCATATCTCAATTAGAATACAAGTTCCATCATATAATCGTGTAAATATATCAAATACAATAACCAAGAGTCGTCCAAGGACGACTACAATTACGTAAGTCAATCAGAGGTCACTAGACTCCACACACGCGCCATCCACGAAGATATACCTGCAAGATTGGTTTAGAAAAATAGGAGTGAGCCAAACACGGGCTCAGTGGAAACTATAAAGTTTGTATATAAAATATATCTTGAAAATGATGCGTGCAAGTGTAATAAAGAAAGTAATTTCTCTTGGCGATGAAAAACAGTCTATAACAAGCATGCTGATGCTTTCCCATCCCCAAAATATCATAACATATATGTCAATTGAAAATACCGTTGAAAACTTTGCTAATAACATAAATTAGATATAAACCTCACATGTATGGTAAAAGAAGTATCGTTTTTATACAGGTAATCTTTAGTAAGGAAAATATACATATAAAACCAATGGCTAGTTTATATAACATAGCACCATAATCATATCATCTAAAAACATCTCGCAACTAGTCAAGCTTACTAGCAGGTCTACATTTCGTGGTCTTGCCCTCAGGCGCACCCATCCGGCATGCAGAGCCTACACGTTAGTTTTCGTATACGGTTTTGGGTCTTACACCCAGGAGCACTGTGGCCCAACTTACGGCCTCATCCAATGGGACCAAACCCGGGACCGGGACCATAGACTAGTGCAACAATGAGAGTATACATATCGAATCACTCAACTAGCCGACAAGAATAAAGGTGATAAAAACCATCATCATTTCAAAGGTATACTCGACACATCTTAGAAGATAGGAAATACCAAGCAATCTATGAGCTTGAATCAAATATATGTTCAATAGATTTACATACATATGTCTTGTATATATATCATATTCGCTTTCCAAATCACCTATAGTAATACACGTACTCTATGCAAAATTAGATTAGCCCAGTCCGTCACTAGCAGCTTCGTTAAAAATTCAATTCCCACATACACCAATACGGGACACTCTTTAGTGTATAATCAAACCAATCTTAAACCAAGATCAATCCACACTTTGTAACCCATAACTTGGTATACACTTCCCCCCTAAGGTTTTCTTATTCCTTCGAGATCAAAAGTATTTTACAAGTTGACCTAGCTTAATTACGGGCTGGATAGTATTATATAAATTCTATAAACAATCAACAAATAGTTCAAGCACAACCATAATATCACCAAAGTGGGTAATCATAACCAAATTATACTATAAAACCCTTTTATATATCAAATTAGAAGTGTATCACGGTTTATTTGTTGCTACTGTATCCGTAAGTAAGGGTTTTGGATTAATCTTTACCAACATGAATAGATAATTGGGGTTTCTTCTATAATAATCATAATAGAGTTATATAGAGTGCAAATCATCCAAGGAATCAAGAGAAAGCAACCCAAACCCCCATGGCTATGCAATTTTCGAAATTGTTGTCAAAAACCCCAAAGTGGGTTTGATTTGGAAGAAACAACATGCAATAATCTAAAATAGAGTTTGAGTACTAGCATTCCCACCTCTATTGATGATATCCACAAGGTTAGAGTGTGAGATGGAGTGTTGACACCACAATCCCAAAACCCTAGCTTCCTCCTTGAGCTCCAATGGTGGAATTCCAAGCTTGAAGATGATGAATAGTGCTTTAGGTGAGGGTTTGTGTGAGTTGAAGCTTTGATTTATAGTGGAGGATGATAGATGAGTAGAAGTATCTCACTTTCTCTCTCTAGAACCTTCTAGAGGTCTCCAATGGTTACTGATGAACAGGATGAACAACGAATTTGATGAAACGAATTGGAGAGCAGAAGAAATAATTTGACTGTTAAAAGACTTTGGGAAGAAATGGAGAAGAGAAATAGAGAAGATGAAAAGATAAAGTTAGAAATGAAGAAAAATACCTTTTTGAAGAAATTTTACCTTTGTTTCCCTCCAAGGGACGTTTCACTTTGTTGATAAATGTGCAAAGAATGACCCTCATTTAATGAGACGTGATGGCCATCTCTTAAAAATTCAATCGAAATCAATCAGCGGCAGCATGACACGTGGGAACAACTTGCAGGCACGGAACTTCTCTAAAGATTTGGCCAAATATGAAAACTTATCCCGAAGAAAATCAAGCTTCCAAGTTTATGAAACCGGCATAATTTGAAGACTTGGGGGGCAATTGTGGGGGCATAATTTTAATACTCCCTTATAGGCCGAATAGGAAGGACAAGGTCCAATTACCATGAAGGATAGAATGGATTACGAATGAGGCCCAGTAACATGAGGGGCAGTATAGAGTATTCGCCGAGTAAAGAGAGACAACTGCCGAGTAAAAAGTAATCAAGTTAAGTAAGACTCCAGACCTACAAATGGAGAAAATGCCGATATAGGCGTCTTAACCAATAAAACAGCGACACCTGTGGTAATATGGCATGATAAGTGTTCACCACATAAACAAATGATGATGTGACCCGTGTAAAGTGCAAAAAGTTAGTTACAACAAATACGCTCCCCTCACATGGAAGAAAGGGGTGAAGATCACAAGGACCATGAGTTATACCCTCGATCTTCATTTCACTTATGACCTAATTGAGCTTGGGGATCACGAAAAAGGAAGTATAAATATGGGGGATTATTCTGAGAAACCTGATATCAACTCCATTGTAACTATGAGAGAAAAGCCATTAAAGCTTAATAAACAACACTACCACACACAATCAGGGAGGACGTAGTACTGGCGGGAATAATAGCCGCCGGAGGAACCTACCTCACAACAAAAAAAAACTCTTGTTTCAATGGCTGTAGATTGATCATCAAACCCTATTCAATTACTATTTCTACCAGTTTGGGCCAGATCTATCCTTGTAGGATTTGGAACAAATTCACACCACCTACACTAACTAACTCTCGATTCAACCTAGAATTACATTATAGTTTTCATGTTCACATGGTGATGCTCGATTAATTTCTTCTATTCTCTAAAAAATTTAAAGAAACGTAAACTATTAAAACTAAATGAATATACTATAACTAAACAAATATAATACATGATACTATATATAATGGGCACCTTGCTATAAAGTTAGGCTATAAAGAGGGATTCCCTTTCTTTAACATAAAGAATGGACGATCATTTGGAGGGTAATCGGATGAATTTTTTCATAAAACTTTGTAAAGATGGTCTATATTGTAATGTTATACATCGAAATGTGGGGAAAACTTTAAGTACCTTATATGTGCACCCAAGGGGTTTCCACTAGTAGGAGGCCTTTTGGGGGTTGCCATGAGTGCACCTACCAAGAACAAAACCGTGAGGGAAAGGGCTACCTAGTTGGAGCTAGAGTGGAGCCACCCAAAGCGGACAATATCTTGTTGGGGTCGGAGTCCGGGTCGTCACAAATGGTATTAGAGCAGACCTCATAGAGTACGTTATGCCGAAGAGGGCGTCGGTCCCCATGGTGGGGAGGGTTTCCACTAGTAGGGGGCCTTTTGGGGGTTGCCAAAGGTGCACCTACCAAGAACAAAACCGTGAAGGAAAGGGCTACCAAGTTGGAGCTAGAGTGGAGCCACCCAAAGCGGATAATATCTTGCTAGTGAGCCCGGGTCGTCACATATATTATGAGTAGATCAACTCCACCAAAATTCATAAAAAAAATTAAACCAAGAAGTGGGTGAGATGATTATCAAAAAATTTAACAGCCGAATATATATATATCAATTTTTCAAAACACTCACTTGTAAGTTGACATTTTCTATGAATTTTTGTGCAGATTATCTAGTCACTAGATAAATCATCTTTACAAATTCAAAAAAAATAAATAAAAATTCATCGATTTATCCACAAAATGGTCATTCTTTCTTTTTATTAAAGAGATGGATCTCTCATTATAACCTAACTCACTTACCCCATATATATATATAATTGATAAATGCTGGCTGCATTAGTTAGCCTACCTAATAGTACATAGTGTGACATGGAACCATAAATACAAAACATACGGCAGAAATTAAGACATCGGTGTACCCATCTAAAACCCCTCAAAGTCAAAAGCCTAGTTGATTGTCTTTTTTTTTTTTTTTTTACTAAACCTAGCTGACTCTCCATTCAACCTAGAATTACATTTAAGTTTTCACATTCACATGGTGAGGCTTGATTAATTTATTCTATTCTCTAAAAAAATTAGAGAAACTTAAACTATTAAAACTAAATGAATATACTATAACTAAACAAATATAATATGTGATACTATATATAATGGGTACCTTTCTATAGAGTTAGGCTATAAAAAGGGATTCCCACTCTTTAACAAAAAGAATGGATGATCATTTGGAGTGGTAATTGGTTAAATTTTTTCATAAAATTTTGTAGAGGTGGTCTATATTATGAGCAGATCAACACCACAAAAATGCATAAAAAATTTAAACCTAAAAGTGGGTTAGATGATCATTAAAAAACTTAACAGCTAAAAATACACATATATATCAATTTTTCAAAAAACTCACTTCTAGGTTGACATTTTCTATGAATTTTTGTGGAGATTATCTAGTCACTATATATATCATCTCTACTAATTTTCATTAAAAAATCATCAATTTACCCTCCAAACGGTCATTCTTTCTTTTTGTTAAAAAGAGTGAATCCCTCATATTATCCTAACTCCCTTACTATATATCTATAATGGATAGATGCCAGCTGCATTAGTTAGCCTAACTAATAGTAAATAGTGTGAGATGGAACCGTAAATACAAAACACACGGCAGAAATTAAGACATTGCTCTACCCATCTAAAACCCTTCACTGTCATAAGCCTAATTTATTATCTACTTTCTTCTTCGTTTTTTTACTAGACCTTACTGATTCTCAATTCAACCTATAATTACATTGAAGTTTTCACGTTCACGTGGTGAAGCTCGACTAATTTCTTCTATTCTATAAAAAATTAAAAGAAACGTAATCTATTAAAACTAAATGAATATACTATAACTAAACAAATATAATATGTGATATATATATAATGGGTTCCTTGTTATAGAGTTATGCTATACAGGGGGATTCCCTCTCTTTAACAAAAAGAATGAATGATCGATCATTTGGACGGGTAATTGGATGATTTTTTTCATAAAATTTTGTAAAGATGGTTTATATTATGAGTAGATCAGCTCCACCAAAATTCATAAAAATATTAAACCTAGAAGTGGGTGAGATGATCATCAAAAAATTTATCGGGCGAAAATATATAGGCACTAACTACGGATTCCAAACATGTTTAAATCCGGCTATCATCACTGCTTACATGTGCTTGAAAGTGATCGAGAATCACGAGTGCAATCGTTCGGGTAAGACGACAACAATTACTTTAATAAAGCAAAAACTTTAATAAAGATACTTTCAGCTTTTGTCTGTCGTGGTGTGGCCTGCTTCATTCTTCTATATTGTTACCCTTTTAATCTTGGCTTTTATTTTTATCTTCCTTTTTCTTTTTGTATAATTCAGTAAGCCATTTATATTATACTAGTACTTAAACCTGGCTGCTCAAAACATTCAGAGTATCTCGAATGCATATAGCATCTAATTAACTGTCACCGTATCTATAAAGTATATATAAACATCTCATACTACTAATAAGATACCATTGAACATTTATATCCTATACTCCTTTCAAAATTGGTATTGAATTCGTAGCATCTTCTATGTGTTACAATAGTATCTATGATATCCGATCTATCAATTAATTTGATCAAAATAATGATATATGAATCATGGTTTCCACGAATTATAATAACAATATCTGTATAAACCTATTACAATAAGTGGTGCTATTACCAAAATAATTATATTTTTTGCTAGAAGAATGTATAACTTTAGAAATATTTAATACAACCTCTCAAAATAGTATTTTACTCTAACAAATAGAATATATTACTATGATAATATGACTACCCATCACAATAACAATATTCAACACCTTCAATACCTATGTTAACATTACATAGCTTCTAAACTAATACCACATACCAATTACAATGGAAGTGTCTACGAACTATAGTAAAAATATCTAATTCCTATTTTAACAATATCTAATTAATTTCAAAACCACGATCATATATGAATTAATATTATAAAACAAACTAGTCAATTTTTTAAGAAGACACATTTTCGTCATAAAATGCATACTTTTAGTGGCGAAATATTTCTGAAGAAATATTTTTATCACAATGTCTTCTCGTCTTTTTATGACATTATCTTCATGGTCATTAACTCATTATCTATGTTTGCGTTGGAGAAAACTTTTTTAACTCGTTGTCTATATATCCTACGTGGTACTCCATTTTTCTCTAATTCATTGTTGCATTAGAGATGATGTAAGGATAAAATAGTCTACACACTAGGTTTTCATTAAAAAAAATCTCCCCTTCAATTTGGAGAGAATGTTTTAATTAATTTTCTCACTTTCTCTCATATTCTCTACGTAAAAAACTTCCAAAAGTAAGAACAAGTAAATTTTCTTGTTCTCTCCCTTTCTTTTCAAATTGGAACTCTTAAACATAAGGGGTATCTAACTGACACCTCTTCGCATCACCAGACTACTCCCCACGCCATCATTATCACGTTTAGTATTCATTTGGTTTTAGTTTTGGTTTGTTTTTGTAATTTTAAATTGGTAAATTTGCAGTAGGAGTTTCTGATAATTCATTTCAAGAGATCCTAAGTTGACAAGGTTCAAACTTTGCAAGAGAAATTACCATTTCAACCTCTAAGAAAAAACAAAAACTCAAACTAAATGAATACTTAATACTAACTTGTGGGCATGAGAAAGGAAAGAGGAAGATGCGGTAGCAACGGTTGGACTTGATGATAACCCCAACGCCATGTAGGCTGTCCATGGCACCGCGAGCTTAGGGTAGTTGACGCAAGTAATTGGGACGATCTGGATTTGATAAACCAAATGTGTTGTGGCCTTCGGCTTGGCCTGATATAAATAACTGGGACAATCCAGAGTTGCGCGATTGTTTACTTACTCATTTTTCCCTTTTCTGTAATAGGATTTGGATCCGGACAGTCTAGTCGAATAAGATTCAGACAATTGTTTCTGTTTTGGGTGCATTAGGTTTTCGCTTTTGACAGAGTAACGCGACCATATCATGTCTTATAAATTTTAATTCTTGATTTGAATATTTGACAGTGTCGAATGACTTAGAACAATATCTCAAATTCTGCAATAGTCCAAGGATGAAGAAAACGATATCCGAGCAAAATCTTTGAATAATGGTATGAAGCAATTACCTCAGCCGGCTGGTCATTGCGCAAAATATTAGGGGCCGAGTTAACTCTACACACAACCCTATTAGTCGCAAATTAAAAATCAATTCTTTTTTATTTGTTTTTTGTATGTCAGAATTCAGAAACTACGATTTCAATCTTTTTTAGACATGACTACCAAATCTCACATTTGCAAATAGATTCTTACATTATACACCATCACGTTAAACAAAATTGTCTTGCAAAAACTGTACAAATAAAATAAGACTACTAATCTTGAACAAAGTACGGCGGACAGCTAGTAATACATTACGACTTACGAACAGTTGCCTCTATTTTGCTTCAACATGAACCAACCACGCAACATAAAGTAATTCGTTGACCACCGATTAAGTTAAACCAATGTTTTCGTAAAAAGTACTGAAGTCAAAGTAAGACTATCGATTCGAAACAGAGCAAATACATTTTACCACAAAAGATTATAAACGTTTTGAAACCAGAAAGAATTCCAAGGGATTCCCCAAGATCTTTTCCATTCCACCGACAACTTCTACCTTACAGATGGAAAAGCTCTACGCAATTTGATTTAGTCATTATAACATTTTACAATGCATGCATCAAAAGGACAATCGCTTTTTTGAAATGGTCAATTATACTCATTTCACCCCTAACAACTAATTTTGGTCCCAGCTTCACCTACCCTGCCACAACCACCAACCACCGCTCTTCAGCGGATGGCGGTGCAGCAGCCGCTTAAATGTATTTTCAAGCAGATATGAAGAAAACAAACCATTAATTTTCCAATAGTCATAACACATCCTGTAATTCCCTCTGTAAATAACAAACTACCAGCAAAATAACAAAAATATTTTTTCCACAAGGCTACAGCTAATAATACCTGACCACACAAATGTCTACTCTTCCAATATTATTAATTGTTACAAAAAAAAATTAACAAATTAAAACGCACACAAAATGTGATGAAGTTCCAAGTATAAATAGATATGAGACTCACCAGCTACGCAAAAAAGGTCTTTCCACTGAACACCAGGCACCTGACCGTAACGATAATCTGTTTTTTTTCCGAGGGAATAATATAATGGTTGGACCGGGTCACCCGATGAATATTCACAACTGCATTACATTGGATACAATTTGTGGGAGAAGAACACTAACTGTGAAACGTCAATACGCTAACCAAAGTAAGTGCCACTTCTATATAAGTCTCCAGAGAATTTAATCAATGATTCCTTCTCCAAAACCAAACTTAACTTCGTTCCGTACCTAAGATAAGCATGGAAAACATGCTCTACTTGTCTGAATGGCCTCTTTTACCCTTACGACGTGTGTGGGTTGTATGCTTGTGTTGATTGGGTTTTTGCGCCTTTTTACTGCAGTTATGGACAAAAGCGAAAAAAAAAATGAAGTACATAAAAAGGAATATTTGGTTTCTTTCTAAATGAAAAAACACACTCTAGAAAATAAAGAAAACTGACCAGAAAAGGGCCGAAAGGATTCTGAATAGAATGATGACGGGCAGAGCCAACAAAGCAGAGGCCTAGACCATATAAATTATAATAATTTAACAATTTGTATATACTAAATGGCGAGTAAATGGTAAAACAGATGATGGAGTTTTCGAGTTCGAAAAACAAGAGAGGACATGAATACATACAGCAAACCACACAAACTCTTTAGTAGCAAAAGTTCTTGTAAGCTCATGCTTTTTTAGTGAATCTTCAACTATTTCTTTCACCTTCACAAAACACGAGAGGGTTACTTTTTGGGACTATTGGCCATCACAAAACAAAATACACTAGTATAAGCAATGTGCTGAAGCATAAGCAACAAAAAGAGATTGTTATCCAAACATATAGTGGGGAAATATTCCAAATTAAATCAATTTATTTGGTTATCCACGCTTTCGTGTAAACAAATAAAAATAAAATTAGACATGACAAGTACTTCCACGGATTTTGTAGCGTACATGTGTTGAGACTCCAGTACGCCGTTCTAAATGAGACTCCTAAAAGCATATTAATTCAATGTTTGAACTAAATTTCGTCTTGAGGGTATTCCAGGTATCTTACTGTGTGATGTAAACCATAATTGAGTATGATATATATATGTGATGATGATGATATAAGTGGGGGAGAAATACGACTCATTAGTTCAACATGAAAAAATACATTATAGTGTAACACAATCAGTTTTTAAACTTCACTCCCAACAAGGGCAATACAACTCTCAACCGCTACTCAGCCTACTATTTTTATTTTTATTTTTACTTTTTATTTAAATTACTTGCATCTAAATTACTCAAAAATCTAGTCAATACCATAGACAACCAGTCAACCACCAATTGTGAACCTTGTCTCCGAGGACAAGCTTATCTCTAAACTAGTTGACCTCCTACACAACTTATCAAAGAAAGCAAATCATAACAATGAACGGCATAATACCAAGGATTCTCACCTACATTGGGTCAAAAATGGACTAAAACAACCATACAAGAGTTCCTTCTTTAACAACAAATAAACTTGCTCACCATCTGATCTTCTATCCTTTGATTTCAATTTCAAGTTGGGTCAAATGAATAAATGGATAGAGATAGAGCCCTATGGCTTCAATTAAGAGAGGTGGGAGAGCACATAGAATCATAGCGTAAAGAAAGAGTGATTAAAGAGCTACAGTCGAACAAATTACTGCTGTTAATTCGTTAATCGTACACCACCTCTTAGAAAGTATAACTGTGGCATATATTAACTAACTAACCGTCTTCTTACAAGCAATGGAAGTGCATCATCTAGGAAATATGTCTACAACCAAAAAAAATAGAATATGTGCCACTTTCCGTATGAAGTAATCCCAAAATAAGAATGAAGCCATAGGACTCGTTGATTCTTACAGAATATATGTTGGAAATAAAATTCCATAATTTATGGGCTTAAACTTTTTGGATTCCACCCAAAAAGAATTGGCAAACTTGGAGCACCTCGCAATATAATCCCATTTCGTTCCTAAAAGAATACTATGTTTAAACAAAAATTATGTAAGCACAGTGACCACCAGTCCACCTCCCATAACCCAATCCCTCCGCATTCGTGCATTATTTAAATAGAATATCCCTCCATCCCAAATTAAGAGTTACTATTTGACTTTCACAAATTTCAAGAGAATACTAATCTTAACGTATCAATGGTCGATAATAAAACATAATTGCAATCAGGTGTTCTGGTACATACCAATAAAGAAAAAAATGACTCTTAATTTGGGATGTAGTATCATTCGTGTTCGGAGTCCTTTTAGCATATGTGTTGAAGAGCATGATATATATTGTTGGCCCACTGCCTAACAGCTTAAGCTTTTGGGTGTGATGGTTTCTAACATAATATCAGAGCTTAGGTTCTGCAAGATCTCAAATTCGAATCCTCCCACTTGCATTTGTTTCTCCCTTTGTGTTTGTGCAGTATGCACTTTGTTGTTTGTGCACAAAGTGCACCTTTGGTTTGGTTTGTCACCACGTGCGAGTGGGGGTTGCACGTGAGGCGGAATGTTGAAGAGCATGATATATATTGTTGGCCCACTACCTAACAGCTTAAGCTTTTGGGTGAGATGGTTTCTAACAATATGAACTATGGTCAAGGACTTTTTCCCGCAATATGGATTTCATCAAAATCATGCTTATAACTTTTATTGCCACAAGCGCATACGGAGAATGTCTCCTTCGGGTATATTTGAAATGCCATTACTATCTAGCCCTTTTCCCCTAAGACTGTTGGCTAAATTAAAACTGCGCTCACAAATTAATCTAGAACAAGTATGATCCGTATGAAGCACGAGACCACCGACATTAAGAAAAGAAACTGCAACTCCAGATTAACAAGTTTGACTAAAGCTGGTGTATTAGTGTATATGTATTTTGTTCTAGAATGGAAAACAAAAAAATCAAATCAATGACCTTCAATCCTCCATGAGCAACATCTCTTACCATATATTAAGCGAGAGGACTTTTGGAATGGCTTGAAATTACGAAAATACCCTTCAGGCTTTAGAAATAAAAATTATACTTGAAATAGAATTTGAACCCATGACGTCAAACATGAACACGTGTTATCAACACTTGACAAAATGGCACAACATGCGTTTGATGCATTTCAAAAATCTAGATAATGTGGGCGCATGGTCTCAAATTCGATTTCCTGCTATGTGAAACCTTTCTTGGGCCACTGGGGGCGTCTCCCGGATGAGCAACCAGGGCATCATGGGATTAGTGGAGGTGGGGCCCCGATACCCATGGTTATCAAAAAAAAAAATCTAGATAATGTACAATTTACTAGGTATAATATTGCACGTGCGTCGAGTTTGCCACAAGTTCTAGCAGTTATTTATACGCATGCATGGACTTTTCAAGGTGACAATGAAGTCAAAAAGAAAATATAGAAAAGAAAGGAAAATAAAAAAGGCAAAGGAAGAACTACTGTAGTAAGAGAAAAGAGTAGCCCTTACGTTACCTGATGATGGTACGTAGATGCAGATTCGAGAAACTTCCCATAACAATGAACCGCCTGCTTCGTGTAGGGCTCTAAAGAAGACCTAAATTTGTCAACATGAGGTTTTGTAGCAGTGGCAACCTGATCAATGTATGGCTTGCTAAATTTCTTAACTTCCTGCCATCAAATTACTTTCACTTCAGAATGCATTTTAATAAAGCAGGTAAGCAACAATGCCAAATTCAACGATTATATATACCTGAAAATGAGGGTGTACGAATTCCTGAACTTTTATTATATGTGGAGTTGCAGCGGTTTTAGATGCCTCATAGACCTCAATGGTTTTTGTAGTTAGGGTTTGCACATGTGGTTCAACAGAAGTGATCACTAGCAACCACTTTTCTTTTACGACTGGGATCCATTCCTGCAACCGGTCAGGCACAGATGTATGAAGACACATTAATATATGTATATCAGAAAGAGAAACGACAGCAAAGAATTTAATAAAAAAATGCAATAGAGAAAACTTGGCTAAAATGAGGTAAATTCTGCCAGATGAGTAGACTGCAAATTGGGAAGGGAAATACCAACAAACCCCTCCTAACGTAACCCATGGCCATGCCTTAATCACTATGCCTTCAGGAATCGTTTGGTTCGGGTTTTGGGAATGGAATGGGCATACTTGATTCCTGGAAAGTTTGTTTCTTGGCATCTAGGATGCCATGCCGATGTTTGGTTCAACCGGGAATAGGAATGGAATAAAGTGTCAATTACAAAAATACCCTTATTTTTATAAGATGAGAAGACATCTCTTACTAATTTTTCAAAAGAGACAATTACTATAATAAATTACAAAAATTATACATGCCTATCTAATAACTATCCTACAAAAATTAAAATTTTTGTAATTAAAAAAAAATTACAACAGGAAAAAAGAAAAGAAAAAAGTTCCAAATATTTTTTTTTTCATTTTTGTGCAGCAGCAGCGTAACTGAAAAAAAAAAGTTCCAAACAATATTTTCATACACGGATGGAAAAAGAATTATTTATTCATAAGGAAGAGAATTATTTTAGTCCTAACATGAAAAATTAAAAAAGATGCCCAATGGTAATAGTTGGGGAAAGGTTTGTTCCTGGAATCATTTATTCCGGACTTAAAACTTGAACCAAACGCAGGAATCGTTTCGGAATAGAATTTAGCATTCCCGAAATGGTTTAAATCTTGAACCAAACGAGCCATTAGGATCCATTTCGTTTGCTTTTTGGAACGTTCCTAGAATCTTAAGTTCTCATTCCCCCAAGATTCCAATGTTTGGTTGGAGTTTCGCAAGTTAGTCTATAATTCCTAAGAAATGATAATTCTCCATATCCAATGGGGGTGGAATCCTCTCCTATTTTTTGTTTTTGACAAAATTACCCCTTATTTTAAGAAATGACTACATACTTTCCTTTTGCATTATAATAAAATAATATCTAGTAATATATGATAGTAAATATTAATTAAATTGTATTAGTACTTGATAATCTATTAGCATGTTATTCTCAATACAAGAAAAAGTGAGTTCCAATCTTAAACAAAAATTGGCAAGGCATTTTAAATGCCAGGAAAGGAGCTTTCCTAGAATCTAAGGCTCCATTTGATGGCAACATGGAAAATGATAGAAAAAACAACTTATTTGTGTGGGAAGTTGGAAAATAGTTGATGCTCTCCATCCCATGCTCATTTTTATGAGTATATGTCCTACATCCTTTATTTTTTTAGGACAATTTTCTTCCTCACCCCCCCCCCCCAAAGAAATTTTTTTCATGGAAGTTGATACTCTCCATCTCATGCTCATTTTTATATGTCCTACATCCTTTATTTTTTGCGAAAAAATTTCTTCCTCACCCCCAAAGAAATTTTTCCATGGAAAAAACCGAAAAGAAAGAGTTAATCACTCCATCTCATGCTCATTTTTATATGTACTCCATCCTTTATTTTTTTTGTGGAAATTTTTCTTCCTGAACCCCTAAAGAAAAAATTTCCGTGAAAAAAGCCAAAATGTAAGAGTTAATCTCAGGTTCTCACCACAAGCCTCAACTTATTTTCTAGCTTCTCACACAAATCAATTGTTTTTCCTACCATTTTCCATGTTGCTATCAAACGGAGCCTAAAATTCCTATTCCTTTCCAAAAACTCAAATCAAATGAGCCCTAAGAGTAATATTTGATGACTAATGCCAACAGGAAGACAGCAAGAATTAAAAAGATTAAGGTCATAAAAACTTGATTTGTGAAAAAAAGACATATATATATGCTTCTAGAAAAAGCACTACACCAGGAGGCAAACAAAATTTGACCACTTTCAAATCATGTATCTATATAATATATATATATATATATGGGAAAAAAAAAAGCTAATCATGAATCAGCACAGAATACGTACAGTTTTTATTCTTTCAACATGGGGTTCTGCCCACTTTTGAGCTTGGGCTTTTTTATCCGTAGCCTGAACAAAAAGCAAAAGTCGACCAGTCACTAATGAAGGAGAAAATACTCACGCATTAAACATAGAAACAAATCTTACCTTCTGGACCAACATATCGACCGCAGGTTTCCCATGCTCGTTCCAATGTGTCTCCAGATGAGACTGCCAATTAATAATATCATAATCAAAACCCACAAGAACCACTTGTTGAAGTACAATTTCAACAACTCCAAAAAAAGTACCTGACAACTGTACAAATGAACGGCAAGCCAAGGTGGTAACCATGCACCATGAACCTGGATATCCATCAAGGGAGTGAAGTTCATTTTTCAACACATGCCCACGCAGTATCCACACAATATAAAGAGAAAAATTCTATTTCACAAAAAGTTATTATTAACCAACAAAATGCATCAATGGCTACAAATATATATCACTCGGATGGACACAGAAAATAAATTGTAACCTAATTACAAGGAAACCAATAACTTGACTTGGTAGAGTCACATATTACACAATTACATGATATGAAGTTATGAATCGACAAAAGTTATAAGTTAATGGGTCAGCCCTTACCAAATTCGAGTGACCCCGTAGACCCGTTAAATTTATTTTATTTTATTTTATTAATAAAACCAATATTTATTGCATTAAGATAGGGTTTGCATCTATTTTAGTAATTTTAGTTCTTCGTCGTATTTATTGCATTAAGATAGGGTTTGTATCTATTTTAGTAATTTTAGTTCTTCATCGTATTTATTGCATTAAGATAGGGTTTGTATCTACTACTGTTATTATTATTAATATTATTATATAAATTTATACAGGCACAATCGGATCAGGTCATGTCACCTGATAACAAACCGAGTTGTACAAAAATTCAAAAAACACCGCTCAATAGCTTATCGAGCCGCATTCAGGTAGAGGTCAAAATCGCCCAAATTCATAAAGCAAGTCCGGACACAAAACCAACACGATTCAATCCATTGCCAAGTCTACCAATAACCATAACTAAAACGCAATAACTAAGATAAGGAACTAGCAAAGAACAGACAAATTTCCAGGCGCAAGAATGATATATCGAGAACACAAAGGACATATTGCATAATACAACAGAGCTAATGAGCACAAAATAATGATGAAAATATGCAGTATATATGCATTGTTCTATTAATATGGAATTAAATCTGTGCTTTTAAATCAATCGTTTTTATGTTTCCAATCGCAGAGTTTACTGCTTGCACGTCTCTTTCACATCCATTTAGACTGCTGATAATATATACTAGGAACTATATTCTCATATTTCCCAGGCTCTTTAGCAAGTGATACTTTTAGTAGAGATCAAATCTGCGTTTTGGCACAAGTTGCAGGTATCAAACTTCAGAAAGTTACCTTGAACATGATTAGAAGGGAACATCACATCTTAATAGCATCTCAAAAATCTTTTCAATTAATAGTGCAAAAAAAATAATTAAGTGAAAATTGATGATTATCGCTTCAAATTACAAAAAGCCAGTACCAACTTCCCATATAAGTGAGTGGGTTCAAAGCCCACAAGGGACAGTTTAAAATCCCTTCAAGTGACACTTGTTATGGGACTGCTAGTGCTACCCAGCGGGATAGCCCGTTTAATAATAAAACATCACTCTAGTCCTTAACATCAAAAAGGCCCAGTAATCAAACATCACTCTAGTCCTTAACAAGAGTTTTTGTAAAAAAAAAAATAAAAGAAATAAAAATCAGCTATTGCTATCATGAAACCGGTAGAATGGATAACTGATGCATGACCAAAGAACAGTGAGAAAACACATAATAACAATAATTAATAATTAAAACGGGGAAGGTTCGACTTACACCCAGTGTAAATCAGAGAACTTTTACACCAATTAATAACTTTTTCTCCATTTCATTATCCATCAATCTAGCCGTTCAGTTAGATAGTTATTATATATCAAAGATTCACACAAAATATCAAATAAATCGGAGATACCAACATCCCTCATCATAATTATGTTTCATATTAAATTATAAGCCTTATAAAATTAAATAATCTTACCATATTGATTATTAAATGGTTACAAATGTTTGATTGATTTGAAACATTACATGCTTGATAAACACAATAATAAAAGCTTATCAACGTATGATTTGGTGAATTGTAAATATGAATAAGGACAAGCTACAGAAAATAATCATCTTCATTGTTTACCTCAGTTAACTCCTTAGATTTTGATGTGGCCTCAAACTTTGCCTTCATCAGTTCCTCCTGCATAAAGTTTCAATTTTGAATGAAACTGCACTTCTTATCATAATCTAGCGTATTATTATCAAGTATTTCAGCGAAGGTGATACAAATATACCTCAGCAATTTTAAGAGCACGTTCCGTCTTTTTAATTTTTGACTTCTGTTCACCAATAACTTTCTGGAGCTGCAAAAGAAATATAATAAAACAAAACAAATGTAAAAATAATTATCTCACTCTTAAAAAGGTTCGCATCATTCACTTAAAATTTTCAGAAGATCAAGTTTCTTGATAAGCAAAAGAAACAAATGTTCAGTACTGGTAAAAAGTAAAGAGGCAAAGAAATTTCAAACTATTAGACCTTCAAAGCTTATGAATATGAATGTACAAAACTACATGCACGCACACACATATATAGAAAGAGAGTCAATAACCAAAGCACATACATGTTTTTTGAAATTTATATTTGTCACTAACACAAACATGATTTTTAAAATTTATATTTGGCACGAACCTTATCTGAAAGATTATATAGAGCACTTACCACCAAAAATAAAAATTCAAGAAATAAATGTCAAAACACAAATTATGACTTTTTATGAAGATGTTATGTTTACAAAGGAAAACCGAAAAGACATGTATCTATAAAGCTGCCATCAACCCAAGTTGATGAAAGAGCTATGTTCCCCAACCCACCCAAGCGACCCCCCCCCCCTTTTTCTTTTCCCCTCCTTGCCAACAAGAAAAACAACCCTCTTCTGTCCCACTGCATACCAAGAAAAACAAATCGCAACATAAATCATCAAAGTAACCAAATCTAGCATACCATCATTCTCTCCCAACTCATCCAACAGTAACTTATCCACCTCCATCTCTGAAAACAGTCCAATTTAGAATTGCTGCAGACAACTCCAAAGTAGAAGGAATATTTGAATCTAAATTCCTCTCTTGCTCAGAAATAATTACATATTAAGGCTCCTTTTGATAACAAGATGGAAATGGAAGCAAAAAAAATGAGAAGTCGGAAAATAAGTTGAGTGATGTGGTGAGATGCACTCCATCTAATGCTTATTTGTATATGGGTAGATGTCCTCCATCCTTCCTTATTTCCTCAAAGAATTTTTTTTTTCCATGGAAAAAGGGAGAAAGAGAGAGAACATCTCACCAAATCATGCAACTTATTTTCCAACTTCTAGCACCAATTAATTGGTTTTGCCATAATTTTCCATCTTGTTATTAAACAAAGCCTAAGAACTTTGTTGTTAGGCCTATAAAGGTGGATGTGTGGAGTAAAAGATAGTATTTCCCAAGCCTATAAATTGTTATCTTCAATTTGGGCTAGCTCTTCTAATCTTTTTGGCAATCTCTCCATCTCTGATCTTTGTTCGAATTGGGGTGCAGCTATCTAGTGATGTAGCTGTCTTTTGAGTTTGGTCTTGATTGTAGATGGTTAATTTTTTGCAGAGTATATTTGTATCTTAAGGGGTTTGGTGGACTGCTGGTTCACCAATGATGTACTTTTCGCTTTGTTTATTTGATTAATAAAAGCGTTTTTGTTTCCGATCAAAAAAAAAAAAAAAAATTCCCAAGTGGAAGGAATTTGTAATTCTAGAAAATTCTCATGGCAAATTGATCTATCATTATAAGCCTCCATATATATCTCTTGTATTCACCATAATCACGCGAAGTTTCTCTCTGATTATAATTCCATTCTTTTCATTCTATCCGGTAGATTAGAATAGGTGCAAATTTCTAATCTACCGGATAGAATGTATTTCTATTATATCCGGTAGATTAGAGAGGCCACTACATAATATAATCCATATATTATGTATTAACTGCTGCCCTTACATGATAACAAATATTAAATATTAGGACAAAAGGCACTAAAGAAGACTCGGTGAGAATTTCTACGACAAAAAGAACATATTTATAGATAAATGACCTAAACACAAATCTCTTAATTGCCTTGGACAGCGACATAAGCTCAACAATCCTACAAAATACGAATGTGATGCATAATCTTACAAGTATTTTTATTCGTATGCAGTATTTTGACAATAAAAGGTCAAGGCCATGGCTTAGCCTAGTGGTAAAGGCTCGAACCCGGATGGGTTTGAGTCTCACCAGGGGCTGGGTGGAGGGGGTTTCTTTTTTTTGTAAAAGGAAGAGACTTGGACTTTCCTTTTCAAAAAGGAAAAAAAAAAAAAAAAAAAAAGAGGCAAAAAGTTATCAAAGCACTAAATTACAACCACAATGTCATAGAACTTCATGAAATTTACCTTCTCGAGTTCTGAGTTGAATTGAAGCACCTTCTTCTCTGCTTCATTTGTCCGGGCTTCTAATGCCTCTTTTTCCCTATTTTTCACCTCTATTTCCTTTCCAAGTTTCTCCACCTGCAGAAAATGATAAAGACATATAACTCCAATAACTGGCCTCTATATCAGAGCAAAAAAAGAAACAGATTTTCCCATAACTAACCTGCTTCTCTAGTTCACCAACTCGTGCATGAGCCTTTACCATCTCATACTTAGCATCTAATGACCCTTTTCTCTAAGAGGATGTAATCAGAACACGTTAGATAATCCCAATAGCTATTTTTATTTTTAACTAAAGAAAATTTAGGGTGCGTTTGATAAAGAAATAAATTAATAAAAAAATTGAAAAAAAAAAGGAAGAAAGAAGAAAGAAAAAAGAAAAAAGAAATAAGGGAAAAAAATGGCAAATGATGGAAAACACTACTAACTTTGGTGAGAATTTGGAATAAATTTAGTGAATACATTCTATTACTTTTTAGGTTTTCCATGGAATAAATTTGTTTGGGCAGTGGGTAAGAAAAATATTCCACAGAAAATAAGGAAAAGATGGAGAACATCTCACAAAATAACTAATCTCTTTGTCCAACTTCTCAAAACAATTAATAATGTTTTCGATCATTTTCCAATTTTTTATCAAGCATACGCTGAAAGGAATAGTGGCAAAACAACTAGGCCAACAATTACAATGTCTAACCTCAAGGGAAGCTATCTCAGTTCGCAGCGATGCAATGCCATCTGACTTTTCTTTAATGATCCTTTCCTTCTCCAAAATTGTCTCTTCCTTGGATTTCAGTTCTCGGGTTTTCTCCTCGACATGAGATTCTTCAAAAGTAAGATACAGGATGAGAAAACAATTTCCACGTATGTCAATGTGAATATAAACAACACAATCATTTCACAGTTATATTATTTGTGTAGCTTCAACATAGCCATTCTTAAAACTGGCGACCATAGAGAGGTAACTTTCATTGGTAACTAATATCTTGGCATATTGTTGACGCATAACCTTAGTTTATATATGTTACTGAGATACAATAATGTGTTTGGGTATTCCTTAAAAAATGCATTCATAAATGATGGTGACTACTTGAAATTCTCACACAGAAAGCGAAATTGAAAAACTCATCTCACTTCGTACATAACCTAATCTTGACTCGCAAATTAGAACAATTGAACTCAAAGGTGAGCGTGGAACACAATTCTGAGCTATGAATTGGAATTGCAGCAAAAATTAGTTCAAACAATTTGCTCCAATTCCAAAGCTTGCAATTAAAGAACCCAAACACTCCCTCGTGGATTTGAATTGTTTGCTCCAATTCCAATTCCGAAGCTCAGAATTGGGTTAACAAGTCAACTGCGATACTTAAAGAGCTTCCCCTCAATTTATCAACAATCAAACATACAAAAAAGCATTTCCAAACTATCTTTATCTGTCCTCAATTAGCAGAAGCAACATATTAATCCCCTGTAAATGGAAAACCCACAAATAATAAAAAAAACTAATTATTTCCATTATCATCAAATATTCATATGGTACTTACTGCTTAGGGGTAACAAAGACATTTTACCCTTGCAATTTTATTATTTGCTAACAGTAATAATTGAATCCCTCAACCTCAACTCATAATTAACCACTAGTATCATTTTTTACTTTTGGCAAATTTTTCCTCACCCTTGAAATTTTATTATTTGCTAACAGCAGGAATTGAACCCACTCATAATTAATCACTAGTATCATTTCTGACTTTTGGCAAATTTTTCCTCAACTTTAAGCATAATCTCTCTTCAACTTTAAGCATAATCTATATATATAAAGAATCTATATATATCTAAAGCCAGGATTTCAACTGCCGATTGAAACTGTGTTAATACCTATTTTACCCTTACGATTTTCTTATTTGCTAACACCAGCAATTGAACCCTCAACTTCAAACAATCTACACTCATAATTAACCAATAAATCATCTTAAATTTTTGCTAAAAATAAATTTACACAGATACGAGTAGTACACGCATCGCGTACTTTAGATGGTCTAGTATTCTACAAAGTAAGAGGATCGATTGGAGGGAAAATGAAGAGTTGAATTAAAAAGCAAAACTAACCAAGACTGTGGATCTTGGACTTGAGTTGGTCCAATTCGATCTTGAGGAGGACGAATCTGAGCCGTCGGATCTGACTCCCACTTTTTCCACCTCCTCACTAACAGAGGCATCAGCTGTAACCACAGTAAAGAAAATAGGGCAAGAAAAACGGAGAATACAAGAAGTTTTGAGACCGCCATTGAACCCTACAACAACAACAAGAAGATTTCTCCTCCTCGTATTTTTATTTTGACTTGTTTTCCAGTTCAAAGCAAATTTCAATTCCTTGTTCCAAGAAGAAGGTATTGGATGGGGTTGTAGTAGTTGGTTTTAATAAATGTTAATGTTAATTTCATTTCGCACCGTAAATAAACATTTAAAACATTTTGCACCCTATACTTATAATTTGTTGCAATCAAACCGATTTAGTCACTCCAGTTGAGTGTCAATTTTTTTAACCCGCGACCAGCAAGAGCGCCTTGTACATATAGTTTGTTGCAATGAAACTAATTTGGTCATTCCAATTAGGTGCCAACTTTTTAACTCGCAACTAGCACGAGCGTCTTGCACATATAGTTTGTTGCAATCAAATCAATTTGGACATCCGCGTTAAACGCTAATTTTTTAACTGGTAACTAACACAAGGGAATCACGTGTGTTTTTCAAAGGCAATTTTGACAAAATACAAATTAAAACGGATAAAATAAATAACAAAAGTATCGTTATTCTCATTACAATAACGACTTTTACCCTTTTTTATTCACTTTAGTTGGTATTTTTTGAAATACCCTCAAAAACACGTGACTCCCTTGTGTTGGTCGCCAATCTGAAACTTGGTTGAAAATGACGAAGTGGGTTTGATAGAAAAAAATTATATATATAGGGTGCAAACATTCATAAACTTTTGTTCAAGGTGGAAATGCAATTAATATTTAGTTTGAGGTCTATTAATGTTATTTAGTCTATTATTTATTTTTTGAGGGATGATCACGTGGTGTTGGTGGGATTTGTGTGAAGTCACGTGTCACTTTGTGAAGGAATTTATTCAAGAGTTTGAATCTATGTGCGTGTTTGAATGTGCAGCTGGGCCAATCTCACGACCGCTCGAGCTGCACGGGTTGCTGGGAAAATTACCATTTTCTCACCTAGATATTTGGGTTGGTTCGGATCTAAATTGAATTATGTGGATTGTAATCTTCGGTCCGGCCAAATGCTAGATGCTTATGGTAAGAACATTTCTAATAAACTCTTTAAAGAATATTTTATAAATAATTTGAAAAGCTACATCATTAAAATGAGTTTCAAGAGTAGTAGCAAAAGAGAGTTCAAATTTAAAGAGTAGATTTTTACACTTAAATAAATAATTATTTTTTATTATTTTATCTGACGTGACATATCAAGATAGAAAGATGCTCTACTTTTTAAACAATTAAGTAAAGAAAAATATTAAAATAATTAAATTTACATAGTCATAGTGACTTGGAAATCCACTATAAAAAGTTGCTCTTCAAAATGGCACATAAGTTCACAAAGTATATTTTTGAAGAGTAACTCTTGATGACCATCTTGGAAATGCACTAAAGGGTTTTTGTTTTTTTGTTTTTTTTATTTTGTTTTTATCTTTGAATGAATGTTGAGTATTGAGATGCTAAATGCCGAGTGATGAGTCACAAATGCTAAATGCAAATTGTGAAAATGTTGTTTGTTTTTATTTCGAATGAACCTCTGAGTATAAAATACTTGTCTAAATTAAACTAGTTATGAATGCTAAATGAGACACAATTTTGACTATATTACCCTTACCATAACATCCAATGTTTTAAACATTAAAAAAATGCTCAAATTAATTCAACAATCATAATAACATAGTTATAAATAGAATATCACATCAAACTAATACAAAAGATAAAGTTACCAATACCAAAAACTAAAAACATACGATATAGTTCATTTGTAATGTGTATAAGAAAATATTAATAAAAATAACCTTTGGGAGGCATTGTAAATTTTGTGATGAGGATGACGCAATGTTTCATTTAAAATCCTTGAATCATGTGCAATCCATTCCCATCTGGCCATTACACATATAAATTTTGTATAAGATCGTAGAAGCCCGTGATGTTTTGAAACATTTCTTGCCTTATCTTCTCTAAAAGGACTTTTTATCAGTTAGAATGTATGCATTTATGAGCGTGCCATCTAATGGACCTACAGCTCTTTTTAATGGGCCTTTACCTAAGAACTCGACGTAAGGTCTATATTTGTGTTGGCGGGATTCTAATGTCAAAAGCACTTTCTATCATATTGTTTTGTTGTGAAGTCTAAGTTTATGATGGGCCTTGTTCCTTTACAAAAACACGTTAACTTGTAAATTATTTGAGTTATTTGAGATTACATTTGAAGTACTACAAGCAAGCCAAGCTACCCAAGCGATGCATTGAAGTTTTACATCAAAATAGATACAGTGAGTATTGATATTTGAATTTAATTTTCTAGGAGGTATTTTCACAAAAAAAAATTGGGTCGAACTATTTTTTTATTATTTTTATTAGTGTTTTTTTTTGTTGGTAATGCTTCGGCGAACCGAATTGATGGAGAAACTCTTGCATTATATTCGTAACATATTCCTAGAGTTGCCCCAAAAATTTAAGTCAAATCAGAGTTTAAACAAATTTAACATAATAAAAAAATGAATTTAAATAAAAAAATATTTATTTAGAGAGAGAGAGAGAGAGAAAAGTTTAATTTTGGAAAAGTCAGATGTCCATTTTTCTCAAAACAAAGGCACGTCACCTTTACCTTTTTAATTTAAATGTATGGTCCCTTTTAACTTAAAAGAAAGCCCAACCCATGTGTCATTATTTGCATGGTTATTAAAAAATAAAAATGGTGGACCGAGACTTTATAAGGTGTACTAGTCCGGCATGTTTTCAGGTTTGGAATTGAAATTTTCTACTTCAGAGCGGTATACTTTTTTCGTGTTAGATTGGTCCAGCGCGCCTATCAATTAGGGTAGTGTGTTTTTATTGCAAAAAATTTATTTTTAAGTATTTTTTACATTTTCCTAAAGGGAGTTTATCTCTATATTTTTATATAAAAGATCAATATGGTAAGGGACATATTTACATATGTTTTTGAGAGAGTTTTTCAAACCTTAGAGAGAGATTAAAACCTCAAACACAAAATCCACCTTAGGATTTTTAATTCATGTCAAAGCAAGTGTTCTTTATTTGAAGAACGAAACATATCTCAAAGTGCATATGATACGCAAACGGT
>JAKCWG010000102.1:0-125142 GCA_021464415.1 Lonicera japonica
TAAATTTAGATCACTTGCTTTTGCATTGCTCTTTTGTGCACTATATATGGTGCAATATCCGTAGCGAATTTGACATGGTTACTGCTTCTCCAAGTTCGTGGCACAATCTTCTTATAGAGAGATGGTATTTTAAGGGTGATAAGAAGAAGTCTAAAAAGTTATGGAGAAGTAATTGTCTGGCGGTTTTATGGTGTGTGTGGAGAGAGAGGAATTCCAGAATCTTCGAAGGTAAGGAGGAAGATGCGGTAGAGATTTGGCTCAAAATCAAGGCTTTGGCTTCTTTGTGGGCCTTTTACTTCAAATGGGTTTGGAGGTCTTTCGGTTTCTGATATAGCTAGAGATTGGAAAGCTGCTTTAGTGTAGCAGAGTGTTGGAATGTGGTATCTTAAGCCTGGTTCTTTAGTTTGTTTTGTTGGTTTATTTTTAGAGTAGGTTGGGTGGGTGATCTTTTTGCTGTGTGTTGAGGCGTGGTGTGCTGAGGCTTTGGATGTCTTTTGTAATTTTTTGTTTTTTCGCTGTTTTTTTGGGGCTGGCTGTGGACGTCTTGTCCACTCTCAGTCTCACTTTTGCTTGTAATCCTGTTTTTTTTTCAATATAATCTTTGTTTCTGATCAAAAAAAAAAATGAACGAAAATACGCCTATTAAAACACGGGGTGTTACAACTTTGATAAGAAACAAAACACATCTTATTAATTAAAAAAATAGACGGTAAAATGGCACTGATACAAGATAGAACGTAGGACAAGATATCCATTGAGACTATCGGTATCAAACATATAATATCTAATATCAAAAACAAAACAGCATGGAAATATCCTATATTAAGGTCATTTGAACCTTTTAACAAGAATGACCAAAGACATAATATAGATAATAATTTAATTCTAGCATAGCATACAATAAGAAGAAAGAAAAGCGAAACTTTTAATTTGCCTAAATCTATAATCTTATATACTATTTGAGGAATGTTGAAAAGCATGATATGCATTATTGGCCCACTACTTAAAAGGCTTAAGCTTTTGGGGCAAATGGTTCCTAATGTGATATCACAGCTCAGGTTGTTTGCAAGGTCATGAGTTCGAGTCTTGGCAATTGGATTTGTTTCCCCTTTGCATTTGCATTAGTATTGCATGTGCACATGGTGCAATTTGGTTTGTCTCTCCACGTGTGAATGAGGATCGCACGCAAGGGGGAGTACTGAAGAGCATGATATGCAGTGTTGGCCCACTATTTGACAGATTTGAAAAACATAATTATTAATTAGGGTTTTGGCATATCCTCAATATGAGAGCCAGAATCGAATATTTATATAAATAAATTAGGGTTACAATGAATAACCAAACATAAATTAATAGAGAGAAAATGAAACAATAAAATCATAATTTAAGTCTAAATCTAAAAGATCCCTTATATTATGAGATGTACAAAAGTTACCCAATAATTTAATAACCAAAAAGAATAAAAATAATTATGATTTCCAGCACTCTCCCTCAAATTGAAGGAGGTGTTAAATGGAAATCAATTTGCCTATCATAATATGCCTCTCCTTCGCTGGAAAAATACTCCCCTCTAACTTTTCAAATAAATTGCTACTTTTGTGCTTGAATCGTGCATGCCCAAAAAAGTAACTTAATTCTATAAAACAAAAGTAACATGTGCAAAGGCGGAACGACATCCACCCAAAATAAGGCCGATAATGAGACCGGACAAGCCAATATGACCAACAAAACGCTGCCGGGAAAATACTCAGCAATGCGAAAGGAACCTTAGCTTATAACAAAGAAACTAAGGAAATACCTCAAAGAGGTCAAAAGAAAAAGAAAAATAGACGTAAGGACAGAGCACTATAAGCCACCAATAAGATAGAAGTTGAAGACTAACATTAAAAAGAAAGGGGGCAGGTGAATCTGGCAAAGTTTGCTTAGAGACTGCCGGACAATGAGATTGAAAAATATAAAAGAAGATAAAGGAAAAACTCTTTAACCGGGCAGGTGGAAAAAGGCCACCTGCCGGAAAAGGTGGACCCAAAAACAATCGAATTCCTCTTAAACCAATTTGAAAAAACGTAATTTGGGGTTCGGCATCCTCAATATGAGAGCCAGAGCCATATATTTATATAAATAAATTAGGGTTACAATGAATAACCAAACATCAACAAATAGACAAAAACGGAACAACCGAATCCTAATTTAAATCTAAATCTAAAAGATCCCTTAGTAACCAAAATAATAAAATAATTATGATTTCCAACAAACAGCTTCAGTTTTTGGGGCAGATGGTTCCTAACAAGGAAGAATAAAATACCATCTTGAATTACAATCAGTGTTTTTGTGCTTGTAATTTATATAAAACCTAAAAAGTGAGCTCTCAAACTAGGAATGCATATGTACAATTTTTAATGAGAGAGATAGTGAGGTATGAGGACTTACGAAGAAAGTGAATTTCCATTGCTTGTATCCAATCAAATTAAATTTGATGATGACATTGTCACCATATAGGCGTATACCTTAATCTCCAGGTATCATATGAGTAGAGCCTCTTCACAGTAGAACAATGAGTGCTAGTTTTAACTCCAACATTTAGCATTGCCTACATCCAATGACATTACTTTGATAGAGCCAAATTCCCTATATATAGCCTTTGTTGCCCCTATATGTCTGTCAAGATGTTGCCTCAAATCTTTTGGAGTAATAGAGATTGTGATGAAACCATGTCAGAAATTGGAAGTTGGACTAATTTACTAATGCTTCGGTACAAAATTCTTGATCATATCAAAGAGTGAAGAATCTTGTCCTTTTGCTGGAAGTATGTCCACTAATATTGAAATAGTAGATGCATCAGGCGAGAAACCCCTTTCAATCAATTTCTCCATAAGTAATAATGCTTCATAACACCGGCTCCCCTTAAAGAATCCTTGTACTATAACATTGTAAGTGACAGCATCCGGATCACAGCCACATCCTTCCATACTTATGAGCAACTCTTTCGCTTCATCAAGCAACCGTTCTTGACAAAGCCATTTATCATTACATTATACATACGAACATCAGGCTACAATCCTTTGGAGAAAACTTCATCAAAAAGTTCTGTGCAGCCACACATCGACCATTTTCAAATAACCCTTGAAACATTGTGTTGTAGATAACGACATTGTAATTCAACCCTCACAAGGTACTTCTTTAAACAGATGCATCGCCTCATCAATTCTCCTGTTCTTGCAATAGCCATTGATTAAAATGCAATAGGAAATAATGTTGGGCTCAAGGCCCCTATTTACCATAGAATCAAAGACTTTTCTTGCGTTTTCCATTTGGCCTCGCAAACAATTTCCATTCATCAGGGAAGTGTATGTGACCAGGCTAGGTACTTCACCTATTTGAATCATAAATTCCAGTACACCCTCTGCTTCCCGTACCATCCCTTCTTTGCAAAGTGCATCTACTATTATACTAAAAGTATGTAGATTTGGAGATACTTTTTGCTCCAACATTTGCCTTAACAATTTGCTAACTTCTTCCCATAGACCTCAATTACATAGGCCATGAATCAAAGAGGTATATGTGACAACATCTGGAGAAATGCCCTTCTCAACCACTTCGTCGAATAGGCTTCTAGTATCACTGACCATTCTATCCTTGCAAAGGTTGTCTATAATTGTATTATAGGAGAATACGTGTTAGCCTCAAAATTGTGTTTTTCCAAGGTCTTGAGTAACTCAATGGCAACTAAAGTGTTCCCTGATTTGCAGAGCCCATTTATCACAGTCCCATAAGTAAATACATCAGGCTCTATCAGCTTCTCTCTCACCAGCTTTATGAGCAACTTGTTAGCTTCAGAAGATTTACCTTGACCAAAAAGCCCCTTTATCAGAGTGTTGAAGGTAACCACATGTGGTACAAAACCATGTTTGAAAATGTAGCCTAATAGTGCAAAACCAAGATCGACTCGATTCAAGTGGCAGTAACAGTTAATTGCAATATTTATGGTATAAACATTATCCTCAACCCCTGAAAGTTGAATCTTCTCAATGAGAGAAAGCACTGTGTGGTATTCACCCATGTTGACAATACTCCCTAATACTTTAGTGAGAGAATATATTTTCAATCTAGACCTAGAATTCAGCAAACGATGGAATGAAAAGAGAACATCTTGAAGATCAATGGATCGAGATTTGGGTGAATTAAGTCGAGTTTGATTTTTAGTAGTTACGGGGTTTGAATAATTAGGGTTTGCTTTTAATGTAATAATAGTAGTAGCAGAGCTAAATTTAGGAGACAGAAGAAGAGAAGAAAGAGGAGGAGGAGTTACTTTCCTATTTGTGTCACCCATGTTAACAACAGGTGCATCAGAAGCAGCAATTCCAATGGAGGACATCTTTTCTTTAGATTTCAAATTCTGTAACCAACAAAGAAAAGAAAGTATTTCCGGTTCGCACAGCAGCCAAGGAAAATGCAACTCTCAGCCACTTATCTGTTGTGCTGCTCTGCTGCTGTGCCTTCAATTTTTTAAGATTTTGGTTGTTCTTGTTCCAGTCTTATAATATTCTCAAATCTATTTTGAATATTCTTAAATTTCTTCAAAAAATCCCAAATCAAAATCAGGTGAAATAGTTATCTAGATTTTTAAGATCGAATATGAGTCTGTATCAAATTTTTATTACATTATTTTTGGTTTAAATTCTTTTATGAAATTTTGTAGAGATAATCTAATCATAAATTATCTCAACCAATACATTCAAACCTTAAACTAAACTCACTTGGACAAACTTGGATGAAAGGAGTAATGGAAGGGATTCAAGTCCACTAAAACAAAACTTGCGTCAACTTATGACAAAACAAATTGACAAATTCAAACTGTCCTCTTTTTTGTGTTTGTTTTAGCAATGTGGTTGAAGGGTGTGTTCAATAAAAAGAAGAAAATGATTGAAAACATCACTGATTTTTTTATGTGAATTTGGAAAGAGATAGGAGTAATTGGGAAAATGTTATATTAGTTTTTGGGTTTCAACAGAATAAAATTCTTTCAATGGTGAGTAAGAAACTTTTTCAAAGGAAATGAGAAAAAAAAAACATGTAAAATATCTCATCAATAGTGTCTTTATCCTAAGGGTTTTAATCATTTTCCAACTTCTCATTAAAAGATTCCAAAGTTCTGAATTCTATATTGGTTCCTGTTTTCTCTTTTCTTTATTTGAGTTTGCCTAATTGAAACTGATATGGTTGAATTCAATTTAAAAAAAAAAGTTACTGCGTTGTGCTTGTAAGTTTGTTTTATTCTTGAAATTGGGCATCATTGACGTAATTTAATTATTTGTTGTTAGATTACTTCTTCTTTTTTCCCATTTCTCAGGTCGGTAGATTTTGAGACAACTAAATCAAGCTTGTCCTATATTGGTGAATTTTATTTTAGTAGTGCTTTTGTTGATCAATAAACATGATATCATAATTAAGTGTTCCTAAGTAAAGGCGGACAGAGGGGGGCTCAGTTAGGCTTAAGCGCAGCCTTCCAAAAAAAAAAAAAAAATACCACCGATTATCGTATAATTTTAAAGTCAATCCAGCCCAACCCCATACTCTAGCCCAGCCCACAGTTCCACTATTTTTTTTTTTTATCAGAAACAAAACTTACATTGAAAATAAATAATCAATACAAGAGTAAGGGGGCTAATGGTTTACAAGTAGTCTACCAAAAGCCCCAGAGAAAGAAAAGGAAAACACACAATAAACAAGCATTAAATAAACATCAAGCTGGAAAATAAACAGAAAAAAGACGAGCAACTAAATAGCTCCCAAAAACCACCAGACTAAAATTTCATCCAAAATCCTTCAACTCATAGCTGCACACAAATCCCAACTAAGATCATCAAGTGATAATGAACTGAACAAACTAGACGAATAGGCCCATAGAGAAGCAGACGATTTAACCCTCTGCCAAATATCCTCAACAAGCTCTGCTTTGTCTTCAAAAATTCTTCTACTCCTTTCACCCCAAACACACCATAAGACAGCCATACAGCATGATCTCCATAAAGCCTTTGACTTCTTCTTATTACCTCTAAAACTCCATCCAATTATTAAGACCTCAGACCACAACTTGAGAAATACTGAAATGAGACCGAACTCCCTACGAATATTATTCCAAATAGTATGAACAAAAGGGCAGTGAATCAGTAAATGATCAATCGATTCGCCATTGCACTTGCACATCACACACCATGATGGAGACAAAACCTTATAGGGTCTCTTAATCTGGAGTACGTCATACGTATTGACCTTCTTCCATGCAGTCAACCAAGCAAGAACTTTCACCTTAGGAGGAATACCCACCTTCCAAATCGAATTATAAGAAGCAAAGGAATTGTCATTAGAAAAAGCAGTCAAAATCTCAAAATATGACTTTGAAGAGAATAATCCAGACTTCTCCCCCACCCAAATTCTGCAGTCTACATCAAAACTACCTAATAACCCTTTCTCCACCATATTTAAAAGTCTACAAAAATCATTAGTCTCCCTATCATCGAAGTTTCTACGAAAGGTAATGTTCCAAGTTGCTGCAGATCCCCCTCCTCTAGACAAGCATGAAGCAATAGTAGCGTCAGACTTGTTTGACAACCTATAAAGACGTGGAAATAAAGAGGCTAGAGGCGCCTCCCCCACCCACAAATCTGTCCAGAACTTAATTCTATCTCCATTTCCCACCTTGAGGCGAGTATGTTTAACAAAGTTATCAATATTCGCAGATATAGCTTTCCGAGGGTTACGATGCGAACTTTTTACCACTACATTAGAATCCCAGCCATTCTCTTGAATCCCGTATTTACTTCTAATAATCGCACACCAAAAAGAATCTTGTTCTAGGGGGAATCTCCAAATCCATTTGCCAAGAAGAGCTTCATTCCTCTTTAAAATGTTACCAGTACCCAAACCACCATGTTTTTCGCTCAAGCATACCTGCTCCCAGTTCACCAAATGGTCCCCCCTTCCTTTTTCATAGCCTTCCCAAAGAAAATTTCGCATCAATCTCTCAAGCGCCTTAGCAATAGGAATCTTGAAAAGGGAAAGATAATATATGGGAATACTGTCAAGAACCGATTGTATCAGCGTTAATCTACCTCCTCTAGATAAGCAACCCTTAAACCATCCATCTAACCTTTTCCCCACCTTTTCAACCACGGGATTCCAGAACCCTACTCTTCTTGGATTATCACCCAACGGAAGCCCTAAATATGATAATGGCCATTCACCAACTACGCAACCAATCCTTCTTCCCAGCTGATGCACCTCATTTTCGCTCACATTAATACCAACAATCTCACTTTTATCTAGATTAATGTTCAAACCCGAAGCATACCCAAAGATATCCAAAATTCCCATAAGATTGGCCAATTTCTCCACATCATTTGAGAGAAAAAAAATGGTATCATCAGCAAATTGTAAGTGAGAGAAACTAATCTCTTCCCAACCGATACGAAAGCCCTCCACTAACTTTTTCTCTATGGCTTTTGCAATCAATAGATGTAGCACATCCACTACTAGAACAAAAAGAAATGGGGATAATGGGTCCCCTTGCCTGAGCCCTCGGGACGCCTTAAATATTTCTCTAGGTCTCCCGTTAAGTATTACCAAAAAGTTGACCGAGGCTAGACAACCATTGATCCATCTCCTCCATTTGGTCCCAAAACCTTTCTTTTCTAATACATGGTCTACAAAGCCCCACTCCACATGATCGTAGGCTTTTTCAAAATCAATTTTGAGAACTACGCCTTCCTTTTTCTTCTCTCGATATTCCTCCACCCCTTCATTAGCAACCAAGACTAAATCAAGAATATGTCTCCCTTTCACAAAAGCTCCTTGTGATTTCCCAACCGTATCATGCAGAACTTCCCTCAACCTTAAGGACAAAACTTTAGCCAATATCTTATAGAGGCTAGTAACAAGACTTATAGGTCTAAAGTCCTTAAGTTTAAGAGATGCCACTTTCTTAGGAATAAGGCAAATATAAGTAGCATTCGTACATGCATTCACCACACCATTCTCAAAGAACTCCTTGAAAACTCCCATAACTTCTCCCTTAATCAATCCCCAACCCTTTTTAAACATCTCCATAGTATAACCGTCCGGCCCCGGCGCCTTATCTCCCTCACATTCATCAATTGCTCTCTTGATTTCACTTTCCTCAAAAGGTCTTTCTAACCATCTACTGCTTTCCTCTTTAATAGGAGCCCAATCTAAACCTTCAAACCCCATGCACGGACCCTCCTTCTTTGAATATAATGACTTGAAAAAATTAATTATCTCTCTCTCAATTTCTCTTTCCTCTTCTATAAGAGAACATCATGTCTCTCTAATTTACAAATAAGCTTATTTGCCTTTTTTTGATTTGCGATTCAATGGAATAACTTAGAATTTGCATCCCATTCAATAGCCCCTTTTACTTTAGCCCTTTGATACCATGAAATTTTTTCCTTCAATAAAACCTCATCAAGCTCCGCTCTTAGTTTACCCCTTTCCACGGACAGCTCCTCTGATAAAGTTCCTTTGACACTCAACTCCTCGATCTCCTGTATTCTTCTTAAAATCAGCCCCTTACGTATACGCACATCTCCAAAAACATCCCTATTCCAGCCCTTGATCTTATGCTTCACAAGGTCTAACTTCTTCATAAATTTATAGCCTTCCCATCCTTCCACTCTACACTCCACCCACCACTTTTTAAAGTTACCCAAAAATTCCTTATGTTGCAGCTACATGTTTTCGAAACGAAAGGGAGTTAGACCCCATGTAACAGAGTTTGTATCGAGAATCAAAGGAAAATGATCCGACACAACTCTAATGAGAACCTCCTGCCTAGCCAAAGAAAATGCCTCCCAATTATTTGAAAATAAAAACCTGTCAAGCCGAGATTGAGCATTGCCATTTGACCATGGTAAATTAACATTGATTTCCAGATCACATAACCCTGCCTCCCTAATAAATTCATCAAATTTCTTCATGCTTTTCGTGATTCTGCCATTTTCTCCACCTTTCTTTTCCAATGGATACCGAGTAACGTTGAAATCTCCACCAATGCACCATTTATCCTCGCATAACCCGTATAGACTTGAAAGTTCTTCCCACAAATCCTTCCTTTCTCTGTATCTACAAGGACCGTAAACTCCCGTCAACCACCAAGATTCTCCATTCCTCACTTTCAAATTTAATGATAACGTATAAGCACCCCTCACGCATTCCTCCACCGAAATAACTCTAACATCCCATATAATCAAGATACCTCCCGACCTCCCTTGTGATGGAAGAAAGGCCCAATCTTTAAATCTTACTCCCCATACCGACCCAATAATTGCCCAGTTAATCATTTCCTTTTTTGTTTCCTGCAAAATAAATACATCCGGATTCTCTTTGCACACAATTTCCTTAATACACCTCGTCTTTTTCTTACTCCCCAACCCCCTAACGTTCCATGATATGATCTTCATTGAAACTCGATATCGACCCTCTTCATAAAGTCCTCTACTCCATGCAATGTGATGGGGATAAGGCTCCCGGTCCGGATGGTTTTTCAATGGCTTCTTTACAAGCCAGATGGGAGGTCATCAAAAGCGATATTATGGGTGTATTCCGGGAGTTTCATGAGAATGGTGTGGTGAATATTAAAACTAATGCCACTTTCATTTGTCTTATTCCTAAGAAGTTGAATTCAATCTCAATTAAGGATTTTAGACCAATTAGCCTTGTTACTTCCTTGTACAAGGTATTGGCAAAAGTACTTTCTTTGAGATTGAAAAGGGTTTTGGGGGAAACAATTGATTTGTCTCAAGGTGCGTTTGTACATGGGAGACAAATACTAGATTTAGTGCTTATCGCCAATGAGATAGTGGACTATAGGGTAAATAAGAGAGAGGGTGTGGTGTTCAAAATAGACTTTGAAAAGGCGTATGACCACATTAATTGGGATTTTTTGGATTTCGTTTTGGATAAAAAAAGGTTTAGGAGAAGATGGAGAAGTTGGATTAGAGTGTGTCTCTCTTCGGTTAATTTCTCGGTTATGATTAACGGGAAACCAAGTGGGCTTTTTGAGGCTTCGAGGGGGTTACATCAAGGGGATCCACTATCCCCGTTTCTTTTCATATTAGTGGCAGATGTCTTAAGTAGGTTAATGAAAAGAGCATGTGAGAAGAAGCTCGTTAGGGGTTTTGAAATTGGGCGTAATAAAACTGAAATTTCTCATTTGCAATTTGCTGATGATAGCATCTTCTTTATTCCAAATGATAGTCTTGAGGCTGATAATTTGGCTGGGGTGCTTAATGTATTTTCATTGGTATCGGGTCTAAAAGTCAACATGGGAAAAAGCATAGTGGTGGGGCTGAATTTAGCCCCATCACAGCTGTCCGGAATTGCAAATACGCTTGGGTGCGGGTATGGTGAATGGCCTCTTAGCTATTTGGGTTTACCATTAGGTGGTAATCCCAATAGCATTAAGTTTTGGAAACCTGTTATAGAACGAGTCTCAAAAAGAGTTGATGGGTGGCATAAAGGATGCCTTTCAAAGGGGGGAAGATTAACTTTGCTTCAATCGGTTTTGGGGAGTATTCCAATTTACTACCTTTCTATTTTCAAAATTCCCCAAAAAGTAGCATCAATTTTGGAAAAGTTAATGAGGGACTTCCTTTGGGAAGGAAGAGGGGAAGGAAAAAAAGATCATCTTGTGAATTGGGAGGTTGTTTCGAGATCTAAGATAGATGGAGGGCTTGGCGTGGGAAACTTAATTAAAAGGAATAAGGCATTGCTAGGTAAATGGCTTTGGCGGTTCCCACTTGAAAGTGATTCACTGTGGCATGTGATTATAGCAATTATGGCTCTCATCCGAATGGGTGGGACTCTTCACATGACATTAATGGCTCTCTTCGTGCTCCTTGGAAGTCTATTTCAAGGGTGTGGAGTGACTTTGAGCAACATATTAAATTGGTTGTGGGAAATGGGGAGAGAATCCGCTTTTGGGAGTATTCATGGGTAGGGGATAACCCACTCAAAATCAGTTTCCCTAGACTATATAGGATTTCTTGTGATCAAAATGCTACCATTCATTCGGTAATCTCCTGGTCATCCCATTTAGAGTATTCGTGGAACCTTTCATTTCGTAGGTCCTTCCTTGATAAGGAGGTCGATGAGTATGTTTCCTTGTTAAGTTTGACTCATGGCTTAAATCTAAACCAAAATTCATTGGATAAACGGGTATGGATTGCTCACACTTCTGGTGAATTCTCTTGTAAGTCCTTTTTTGAAACACTATCTCATTCATCGCCCTCAATCACTCCACATCAGTATAACTTCATTTAGAAAGGAAAAGTCCCTTCCAAAGTTAAGGTCTTTGCTTGGCTTGTATTAAGAGGAAGAGTGAACACTTGTGACGTTATTCAATAGAGGAGGCCATCCGTGTGTTTATCTCCGTCTTGGTGTATTTTGTGTAAAGAAGCTTTCGAAGGGATTGATCACATTCTGCTCCATTGTAACTATGCATGGGGAATCTGGGCTAAGTTGTTCAAGGCATTTGGGTTGATAGGGGCTGTCCCTAAAAAATGGGTAGATTTGATTGGGCTGGAATGGAGCTTTAGCAGTGCAAAAGCTGGGAATCTGTGGAAGGTGACAGTGATGGCAGCAGCATGGGCAATATGGCTAGAGAGAAACAAGAGAGTTTTTGAAGATTGTTATAGATCGGTATCTAGCTTGTGGGATCACTTGAGATTCCTGATTGGTCTTTGGGCTAGGGCAGCTAATTTATTTGATAGTACTGATAGGCTTTTATTTGAGTTGGATTGTTGTAGTTTTTTGGCCTGATTGGTTTATTTTTTTTGTTTTGGGTTAAGTTGTAACATTTCTGTAGTGGTCTTCTCATCCACTGCTATCTTTATTGCTTTTCTTTGATGTAACTTTCTTTGACTAGCAATAAAATCTTTCGTTTCTTATAAAAAAAAAAAAATAGCGCACTTCAAATTCTTCAATTCTCCACCTTTTTTTCTCTCACTGCCTTTGTATCTTCCTTTATTCTTATTCTGGCTCTAAATAAGGACCATGAGTATCCCCATCTTTGATAACAACTCCCTAAATCTAGTCTTCTCTTCGTTACTCAAACCTATCCACTTATCCTCCTCACTCGGCACCGCTAAATCCAATCTGCTGGCTGGAGTACCCCTGTTTTCTGAATAGCCGTCACACTGATTGACACTCATAAATGGGTCACGCTGCTCATAAACAATAATCGGTACTAAATTTTTTCCCACTGCCATTGCTTCAGATTCCACCTCAGGTACAGAATATGAAATAATAGGATCACTAAATACAGACTTCTTTTTTTCTTCTTGATCCATAAACGAACTAATTGCAGCAACCTTGAGTCCACCACCATCAACTGGAAAAGACGAGTCCTTACCAACAAAAAATAGAACCGACCTCACTGGAATAAAAGCTGTAATAAGAAAGTTTAATTTAAAGCCTTCTAAATCAAGCTCAATTCTCGACCCGGCCACTGAAAATAACTTCTTATTTACTGCCTTCAAAAAACTCAGCTCTCCCCCACGGAATACAGATTCTGACCATCCCCCATTCTCATCAAGATCAATTACGGACTTCCCATACTCCTTACCCCTCATCTCCTCTTCATCATCGTCAGAAAAGCTAAAATCCGTATCTGACAGTGTTGTATCCGTCTCTGGGTTATCATCATAACTTATATCCCCCCCCCCCCCATCAATGATGGAATTTATTTCCTCTTCATCCAACTCTTCAACACCTCCCACCTTTCTAGCATCCTGTATCTTCTTTCCTTCCCCCAAACGATCAAAGGGAGGAGTAATAACAACGTCCGTCTCTGTTTTTATTATGTCCACTACTCCAATTACAACCTTAGACTTCTTAACTTTTTTTTTCTTGTTGACTTTCAGAGTCTTACAAACCTTCCACTTTTCCTTTATAAGCTTTCTACTACTGAACCCACTACAGCTATCTAAAACAGGCCTCTCAGCTAGCCCACAAGGCTTTATCATCTTGGGTCCAACTCCACTAATTTCCACGTTACCCCCTCTATTAATTACTTTTGGATTATCCGAGCCATTCAATTAAACTTGGCCCATCCCTTCTATAAGCCCTTTCTTCAATGTAGCAAAAATTCTAGAAACATTTACTAAAAATTTATTCTCCCCCTCCTCATGCTCTATATTAACTGAATTTCTGTCGACTAGTAACGAAATTTTCTTATCCCAATTTTTAATTTCCTCTTTATTTTCCCCTCTACTGCCACTAGCCCCTCCTCTAAAGAGCTCATCATTTAAAGTGAAATCTTCTTCTCTTACCCCTTCTTCACCTCCGTTTGCCTTCCCGTAACTACTAACTGGCTCCAGTTCTTCCGATGACCCCTCTATCTCGAAGATTTTCCTGATGATTCTATCACCACCAATTCTGATCACACAACGACAGAAAGTTCCTTCCTCAAGCCAAAGTGTTTTCATATTACATTTCTTCTTAAAATCCAACCTAGAACGAGACTTCAATCGAATGGTAAAAATGTTTTCTTCCTCATCTATTAAATCAATCTCTGTTGGTATGAATCCGCTTCTATTCCCTCTCACTTTTATCCTTGGTGCAAATAGCCTCTGTTTGTTCTCTGTCGCCCTGTCCAGTTCTTCAAAACCACCACACAACTCGCCAATCTTCGTAAAGACTTCTGTTCGCCAAAGACTCAATGGGAGATTTTCCACCTCAATCCAACCACCCGTAAAAGTCACCTTCTTGTCAAGAAACACCTCAGCCGGATGCCATTTTTTCAGTACAATTGCAGTAGACCGTGTGGAGAACCATGCCCTATCCTTCCCTAACTCCTCAGCTTCTTTATTTGTACAACAATGAAAGATTGCTTTATCTGGTAGAAAAGGAAAAAGTACATACTCTGCTCCTAGTAACTTGTTAATGTAATTTTGGATACTTGACCAATCATGCCATAAGCTCTCTCTCGTACATACCACTGTCTTGCTCCAATCGTCCCTCTTAATCTGCTTCTTCTCCTTATGATACAACTTACTCGTATTTTGCCCCTGTTTGACCTTATCCCCTCTATCAACAACTCCTCTACGAACACCCTCTGCAAATATCCCCTTCCCTCTCATAATTATATTTCGAACACGGACACCTTCTTTAGAATTTACTATTTGCTCATTACTGATATCTTTCACTTTACTTGCCTTATGTTTGACTGCCACAGCTTCTGCAAATGTTAGACGCTCTCCTTCTCTTTCAATTCCCGTCACCTTCCTTGTTGCTCCTCTATTCCATTCCGATTTTCTCTGATCCAGCCACAGTTTTCTTTTAGGAGGATCAAATAAAAGGAGATGCAATTCCCCGGCAATACCCAGCCATCCCTCCCCTTCTTGCACAGTTGGAAATACTACTACACTCTTTACTATGCTCTGTTGAATTTTGGACAGGCTTATGAAACTGCCATTCTGATTATCGAATCTTTGCAATAGGAACAAAGCATATGAAGTTTGATATTTAGTAAAAAAACTGCTTTTGCTGAACTGTTCTTTAGCCTTTCTGAGATTATTAACTAACCAAAAAACCCCTCCAAAATCAATAGATACTACGAAATTCTGGTTACGAGTCTGTTCAATAATTCTTACAAGCGTACCCCCGTTCTCAATCTGAAACTTGAAGGATTTAAACTCAAATCTAAAGCATCTATCTCTAGTACCAAAAATGGAGACTGTGCTCCTTAGGTTATCCTTACCCTTAACCCCTGTTCCGGTCATAGTATGATAGCCCAATGGACCTTTCGTCTTCCTACTGTCAACACATGAACCCTTCATCTCCCAACAAGCGAAAACAAAGATAAAGTGATGGACAATTATAGATAAGAGGAAAAGCTGTTTAGATGATGGTCGATGGTAGAAGAGAATGACAATAAAGGAAAAAAACGACTTGAAGAGAAGGTATGAAGTAAAAACGTAGCAGAAAATGGAAGAACGAAGAAAGGAAGGGATGAAAAGATGATAGTAATAGATGGGAATGAGATGAGAAAAAGGAACGATGGAAGAGAAGGTGAAAGACGGTGGTTAGGGATGGAGGAAAGATGGATGACCTTTCATCTTCTAGAGAGAGAGATCCTTACCAATTACACAACCTAGTATATATATATATGTATGCATTAGATTTTTTATATGCATCTTAGAAAAGTGTAGTTTGAATATCAGATATGTCAAACAATCCCTTTCTAATTTTAACCTACCATCTTTATTATTCTAAAGTTTAAACCATTATTAGCTAGGTATTTTGATTAGTTTTACTTTTATGTAAAAAAAATAAAAAATTACAGATTCCATTAGTTAAAAAACTTACTTTTTGTTATCTAATTTTGTCTCTAACTTACCCACTCCATGAAATTCTGAATCGGCCCTTGTTCCCAAGATAAAAAGTTGGACAGCGTTTGGTTCTCCTCATTACTCTTTTCTTAGTTCGTAAAACCATCTGCAATGCAGTGGGTAATATTGCATGATTGGCATATTTTTACTTGCATCGCAATATGTATATGCTATTATTGTAGGCTAAAATGGTAGTGGCATTGCAAAAATAGCAATTGGATACTTTATGCATGGCACGATGTTCATACCAGTGCATAGAAAAATCAAAAAGCGTGGTCTATTCATACCACCAACGAAGAACAACATGGAAAAGAAAACATCATATAAGTGCATGCATTCACACATCCCTCCACAGGAGGATAAAAGGAACATAACGAAAAAAAATTAATCATCTGGTATAATCCAATTATGTTATTTTGTTTTGTTTCCAAATACGTAAGTTTCTTTATGACTTGTTTGTTTGTGAGGAGTATTGAAGAGTTGAAATCATATAACCAAATTACTCCACAAGGATAAGTAGTCTAGTAGTCTTTACTAACATCCTCGTACCAGAACAGAGAATAAATCCTTCAATCCTTCTAGAGTAAAATTACATTCCAAGGACAAGCTATATAATGTTCTCTCCTTTCCAAGTTAAGAGTCAAAATTTGAAGTTAAAGCATCTTTAATAAAATATTAATTATAAATCTAGCAATAGACGAGATCAAACATACTAAACTATCATGAAATTTGATGTATTTGTTTTCAAAAAATGACTCTTAATTTCGGACAGAGGGAGTATCAGATTTGAAAAAAAATCTACAAGTCAAAGCAGACTGACTAAATGGTGTTCTTAAGAGATAAATAGATATTGGACACAAAGATATACCTTCAACAAAATGCTCAACACCATATGTAGATCTACAGCATAACAGTTGATCAAATCTCTACTTTGTACATGACCAAATCCTCACCCCAGACATAATCTCCCTGCAATGATAATGAACAAGAAAAACAAAAAAGAAAAGCTCAAGCTCAAGCTCAAATTAAGGTCCATTTAGACTCCCAACATACGTTTCATGACAAAAACTAAAGACTTTGTAGCTACAAAGCGTGACAAATGTATATAATAGAGATGAGAAATGTTTGTAGGCGCTTTGTGGCTACAAAGTCTTTACTCAAGTTTTTCTTGAAAATATAATATTGCTAAGTAACTCGGGCCACTATTTATAAAGAACTTGAGGCAACTTGTGCCGTCACTTATTTCCACCCAAGCATTGTCTAAACTTGTATACAACAAATTTGCAGAATAATTTATGGCTTTTCTAGATTCAAATTGGGAAAATAGACCTTTCTGTTTATTCTATAGGGATAAAGACACAATTCAAAGCAAAACATTAAACATACACAGGCATATCTAGAAGACTACAACTTTCACATACATGTTGCATTAACATGTATGACAAGAAATATGCAGTTGGCATATCCATTGTCAAACTTCTCTGAAGAATAATGGTTTAAATCAGTGATATTCATGTGATTATAGAGTGAAGGTTAGAGTTTGAAAAACTAAAAGAGAGAAATTCAAGACGATTTAGCTATATGAAGATCATTTTTTTCTTCACTTTGATAAGAAACAAGACAGATTTTATTAATCAAAAAAATAGATGGTACAATGGCCCTGATACAAGATAGAACAGAGGACAAGATATCCATTGAGACTATCGGTATCAAACATATAATCTCTACTAACAAAAACTAAACAGCATGGAAATATCCTATATTAAGATCATTTGAACCTTTTAACGAGAAACATAAAGTTGACCCTCAATCACGAGCCATCATTATAAACTAGACAGACCAAAGGCGTAATATAGATAATATCTTTATTTTGGCATAATAGACACTAAGAAGAAAGAAAAGCCTAATTTTTAATTTGCCTTCATCTCTAAGCTTATATACTATTTGAGGAATGTTGAAGAGCATGATATGCATTGTTAGCCCGCTACTTAAAAGCTTAAGCTTTTGGGGCAGATGGTTCCTAACGTCGTATCATAGCTCAGGTTGTCTGCAAGGTCTTGAGTCCGGGCAATTGGATTTGTTTCCCCTTTGCATGTGCTTTACCATTGCACATGCACATGGTGCAATTTGGTTTATATCTCCATGTGTGAGCGGGGGGTCGCATGTGAGGGGAAATGTTGAAGCGCATGATATGCAATGTTGGCCCACTACTTAACAGCTTAAACATTTGGGGGAGATGATTCCTAACAAGGAATAATAAAATACCATCCTGAATTACAGTCAGTGTGTTTTTGTGCTTGTAATTTATATAGAACCTAAAAAGTGAGCCCTCAAACTAGGAACACAGATGTGCAATTTTCAAGGAGAAAGTGAGGTATGGAGTACTTACGAAGAAAGTGAAAACTTCCATTGCCCGTATCCAATCAAATTAAATTTGATGATGACATTGACACCGTATACATTAATCTCCAGGTATCACATGCGTATAGCCTCTTCACAGTAGAAGTGTAGAACAATAAGTGCTAGTTTTATCTCCAACATTTAGCATTGCCTACATTCAATGAGATTACTTTGATAGAGCCAAATTTCCTATATATAGCCTTTGTTGCCCCATATGTTTGTCAAGATGTTGCCTCAATCTTTTGGACTAACAGAGATTGTGATGAAACTATGTCAGAAGTTGGAAGTTAGACTAATTTACTAATCCATTGGTACAAAATTCTGAATTATATCAAGGAGTGTAGGATCTTGCCCTTTTGTTGGTAGTATATCCCTTAACATTGAAATAATAGATGCATTAGGCAAGAATCCCTTTCCAACCATTCTCACTATGAGTAATAATGCCTCATGAAACTGACTTCCCTTAAGGAATCCTTGTACTATAACATTGTAAGTGACTGCATCCAGAACGCAGCCACTTTCTTCCATTGTTATGAGCAACTCTTTCGCTTCATCAAACAACCCTTCTTGACAAAGCCCATTTATCATTACATTATATATAGGAACATTAGGCTGCAACCCTTTGGAGAAAACTTCATCAAAAAGTTCTCGTGCAGCTGCACATTGACCGTTTTCAAACAACCCTTGTAACATGGTGTTGTAGATAACGACATTGTAATTCAACCCCTTACAAGGTACTTCCTTAAACAGACGCATCGCCTCATCAATTCTTCTGTTCTTGCAATAGCCTTTGATTAAAATGGAATAGCAAATAATGTCGGGCTCAAGGCCCCTATTCACCATAGAATCAAAGACTTTTCTTGCGTTTTCCATTTGGCCTTGCAAACAATATCCATTCATCAGGGAAGTGTATATGACCAGACAAGGTACTTCACCTCTTTGAATCATAAATTCCAGTACACCCTCAGCTTCCCGTACCATCCCTTCTTTGCAAAGTGCATCTACTAGTATACTAAAAGTACGTAGATTAGGAGATACTTTTTGCTCCATCATTTTCCTTAACAATTGGCTAACTTCTTCCCATAGACCAAAATTGCATAGGCCCTGAATCAAAGAGGTATATGTGACAACATCTGGAGAAATTCCTTTCTCAATCATTTCAGCGAATAGGCTCATAGCATCACCGACCATTCTATCCTTGCAAAGGCTGTCTATGATCATGGAGTAGCAAAGGGTGTCAGCCTCAATATTATGTTTTCTCATGTAGCTGAGTAACTCGATAGCAGCTAAAGTGTCCCCTGATTTGCAGTGCCCCTTTATCAGAGTCCGATAAGTACGTACATCAGGTTCTATCAGATTCTCTCTCACCAGCTTTATGAGCAAATTGTTAGCTTCAGAAGATTTACCTTGAGTGAAAAGCCCCTTTATCAGAGTGTTGAAGGTAACCTGATCTGGTACAAAACCGCGTTTGAAAATGGAGCCTAACAGTGCAAAACCAAGATCCACTCGATTCAAGAGGCAGTAACAGTTAATTGCCATGTTTATCGTACAAACATCAACCTCAACACCTGAAAGTTGCATCTTCTCAAAGAGACAAAGGACGGTCTGGTACTCGCCCATCTTCACAATACTCCCTAATACTTTAGTGAGAGAATATATTTTGTATCTAGGCCTAGAATTGAGCATCCGATTGAATGAAAGGAGAGCATCTTGAAGAACAATGGATCGAGATTTGGGTGAATTTCGTTGAGTTTGATTTTTAGTGGTTTGGGGGTTTGAATAATTAGGGCTTACTTTTAATGTAATACTACTATTAGCAGAGCTAAATTTTGGAGACAGAAGAAGAAGAGATGGAAGAGGAGGAGTTACTTTCCTATATGTGCCGCCGATGGTAACAACAGCTGCGTCAGAAGCAGCAGCTCCAATGGAGGAGGAGGACATATTTTCTTTGGAATTCGAATTCTGTAACCAAGAAAAGAAAAGAAAAGAAAATAATGAAAGTATTTCCAGTTCGTACTTATCTATTGTGCGGCTCTGCTGGCTGCTGCAGTCTATTCAATTTTTCAAGATTTTGGTTATTATCGTTCCACTCTTAACAATATTCTCAAATCTGTTTTGAATTTTTTTTACGCCATTGCTAAAACAAAACTTGCTTTTATAACAAAACTTGCCTTTATAACAAAACTTGCCATTGACAAATTCAATAACTCTCCTCTATTTTGCGTTTGTTTTAGCAATGTGATTGAAGGCTGCATTTTAAAAAATGCAAAGTTGGAAAAAGGATAAGAGTAATTTGGGGATATGTTACAATAATTTTTGACGATTATATATGGATTCCTAGATCGTCTTTTCTTTATTTGAATTTGCCTAATTGAAACTGATATGGTTCAATTCCGTAAAAAGAAAAAGGATTGATTGCATTTTACCCACCCAAACTATACACTCGGTTACACTGTGTTATACCAACTATTAATTTTTACAATTTTTACGCTGAACTATTAATTTTGTTGCAATGTACCTTAAATTGGTAACGGGGTTAATAATTTGACGGAATGAAGTGGCAAAATAGGTAAATAACATATCCCCTCAGTTGCATTGAGATAAAAATGTTGCCTCATTCATTTCTATTACATATATACACCCATCCATTTATAACTAACAGTACTTAGGGTTCTTACGATATAAGTTTGGGAGAAAAACTAAGAGATTAAGGCTCATAATACATACATTAGGGTGTATAATCTAAGATAAACGATTGTTCTAGTGTTAATAGCGAAATGGGTTGGAGAATGCGGGATGGTACAGCTCTTGATGGTGTATACGGTATGTATCTCGTTTTTATTGAAGATTTTTTGTTGGTTTGCTTCGGTTGTTGGTGTATTTGTATATTAGTTGACAAAGATTTGTTTATTATGTGAGAATCAATGATCCATTTGTTTTATTGTTGTTTTGAGGCTTCGTTGTTGTTTACTATGAGTTATTTTTTGATGTGTCATACATTTTGCATTTGTTTATTGGTAGTGAAGACAGAGCAAACAAAAATCTATGCGTTGCTTTTGTGTTTTCTTGTTATACGCAGCAAACAAAAATTTGTGCTTCTGTAGTTCATTTCTTGTATCGCCCCCGCCTCAATTAGTAGGATAACACATATAATTAAGACTTGGAGCATTACTAACCCACCTTAGACGAGTTACAGTAAGTCTAAAATAAATAATTAAACAATAAATTCAAGAAAATCATATAGCCTGGAATAAACAATCCTGATACTCATGCCATGGACAATAATATAAAACATGAGTGTAATATACATCTATACACATACATAGAATTCAAGAGGCACACAACGTACGAGACAATACATGAATACTCTAGAAATTTAAATGCATGTTAAATACAGCCATTTACCTCAAAATATTTAGCCCCAAAGAATGAAATTTGAGTTGATACCCGAATCCCGACCAGCACAACTCTAAAATTCTTACACCCCTACGTAGCCCTCGACGTATAAAACAACTTTCCCTTAAGGCTCGACTCGATTCGACGGAGTTTGGATGACCAATTTATATAAAAAAAAGTTTTCGTACCTATTATTATTTTTCTTATGTCTCTTTCGGCAAGAATGAACAAAAATGGTGAAGCATGAAGATTAAAAGTAAAATGGGCAAGTCGTTGGCTCATGAAAAAAAATCAAAGTTTTGGCTTAATTACAGCATTTTACCCTGAAGTTTCATAACTTTATTATTTTAACCCTAAACTTTTACAACTTTACAATTTGATCCATGCTCAACCAAGATATCTAAAATATGTATCTAATTTACACTAATTACATTACGGGGTATTACAATCTCCCCCACTAATAAAATTTTCATCCTCAAAATTTAAATATCGTACCTTAAGTGAATGAGTCAGGATATTTGTGACTGATCTCAATTTCCATCTCTCATGTTGCCTCCTCGGCTCCGTGGTGCAACCACAAGACTTTGACTAGTGGTATGACTTTATTTCTCAGTACTCGGTCTTGACGGTCTAGGATTTGAATCTATCGGGTTTCATACATCCCATCATCAAGGATTTCAAATCTTTTCATTGAACAATATGGGATGGATCGTAAACATACCGTCGAAGTATCGACACATAAAAGACATTATGAACATGCAACATCTGTGGAGGCAAAGCCAAACGATACGAAACATTTCCAACACGCTCCAAGATTTCAAACGGCCCAATGTAACGAGGAGCTAATTTTCCTCTGCCACCAAAACGTGTGATAGCAAAACGAGGTTTGGTTTTCAAAAATACATGACTACCGACTTCAAACTCCAAAGGACGACGATGCTTATTGGCATAACTCTTCTGCCGACTCTGAGCAGTAAGGAGATGTTGTCGGATAATCTTAACATTCTCAGTAGTTTGTTCTACCAATTCCAGACCCAACAAGGTTCTTAACCCGACTTTATACCAACAAATCGGAGATTTACACGAATGACCATACAATGCTTCATAAGGCGCCATGCCTATACTAGCCTAAAAACTATTATTGTAGGCAAATTTCACTAAAGGCAAATGCTCTATCCAATTTTCTCGAAAATCTAAAACACAAGCTCTCAACATATCCTCGAGGATCTGAATAACTCGGTCAAATTGCCCGTCTGTCTGTAGATGGAATGATGTACTAAAATTCAACTGAGTACCTAGAGCTTTCTGCAAACTCTCCCAAAATCGAGATGTGAAATGAGGATCTTGATCTGATACAATAGTAAGTGGCATCCCATGCAACTTAACTATCTCTCGAACATATAATTTGCCAAGACTCTCTACATTTTGGTTGTTACGAATTGGGAGAAAATGAGCAGACTTCATCAACCTATCGACAATTATCCAAATGGTGTCTTGACCACCTAAAGTTTTAAGTAACCCCGAAATAAAATTCATAGTAACATGTTCCCACTTTCACTCAAGAATGAGCAATGGTTGAAGTTGCACTGCGGGTCTTTAATGTTCGGCCTTCACCAACTGACAAGTCATACATTTGCTTACATAGTTTGTGACATCACGTTTCATACCGTTCCACTAAAAATTTTGGCACAAGTTTCGATACATTTTCATACCTCCTAGGTGAATAGAAAATTTAGAATGATGGGCTTCACTTAGAATTTCATTTCTAAGTTCTGGATCTTTCAGCACTACTAATCTATTTCGGACCCGAATTCCTCCATCGGTCCTAAGTCTGTAGTCACCGTGTTCGGCTTTCGTAGCCAAACGATCACCTATCACCCGAAGTTCTTCATCTACATGTTGGGCATCAATCACCTGTTGTTGGATTATTAGTTGAACAACCATATTGCAAAGATATGCTTGGTTATCATTCCGACTCACCATAAGATTGTATCGTTGCAATTCTTGTCTTAGTTTCCATTCTCGATATAATAGAGCAACTAAGGACCCTTGAGATTTTCGACTCAAGGCATCGGCTACAACATTAGCTTTGCCCGAGTGATACTGCAAAGTAAAATCATAATCTTTCAAGTATTCTATCCACCATCGCTGCCTAAGATTCAAATCTTTCTAGGTAAAGATACATTTCAGACTCTTATGATCAGAATAGACTTCAAATGTCTCGCCATACAGCTAATGACGCCAAATCTTAAGAGCTAATACAACCGCAGCCAATTCTAGATCATGGGTAGGGTAGTTTTTCCCGTGTTGCTTGAGCTGACGGGAGGCATAAGTCACAATATGCTCTACTTGTATAAGAACACAATCCAAACCAAATCTAGAAACTCACAATAAATCGTATAACCCTTTTCCCACTCGGGTAAAACAAGAACTAGAGCCGAAGTAAGCTTACCCTTCAACTCTAGGAAGGCTTTCTCACAATCGTCACTCCAAACAAATTGAACACCTTTATGAGTGAGGTGAGTCAATGGCAATGCTATACGAGAAAAGTCTTTCACAAACCGACGATAATAGCCTGCCGAAGCCAGAAAACTTCTAACCTCCGTAACATTTCGAGGCCTTTCCCACTTTAGAACGACTTTTATTTTTGTTGGATCTACTGAAATTCCATTACTCGAAACTACATGTCCCAAGAATTTAACTTCTGACATTCAAAAGTCACATTTGCTAAGCTTAGCATAAAGCTGGTGATCTCGGAGGACTTGAAGAGCTAGACGGAGATGATTCTCATGTTCCTCATCATACTTGGAGTAGATAAGAATATCATTTATAAAAACCACCATACACTGATAAAAATAAGAACGATACAAGTGATTCATCAAGTTCATAAATGCCGCTGGCGTATTCGTCAACCAGAATGGCATCACAAGAAACTTATAATGACCATATCGAGTACGAAATGCCATCTTCGAAATATCTTCTTCACGAACCAACATCTGATGATAGCCCGATCGAAGATCTATCTTGAAAAACCTAACGGCACCTTGTAACTGATCAAACAGATCATCTATTCGGGGCAACGGATACTTATTCTTGACAGTGACACGATTCAACTTACGATAGTCTATACACAACCAAAACGAACCATCTTGCTTCTTAAAAAACAGTATAGGTGCGCCCCAAGGAGACACACTAGGTCTGATAAACCCTTTTCGCAACAACTCATTAATTTGAACTTTTAGTTCCTTCAGCTCGGTAGGAGCCATACGATACGGTGCTAACAATATTGGAGCAGTACCCGAAATAAGGTCAATAAAAAAGTCTACTGCCCGATGTAGGGGATGACCCGGAAGATCATCAAGAAACACATCTGAAAATTTCCTAACCACGGGAAGATTAGAAGGATAAGAACCACCATCCTCTCGTGCCACTATACTAGCCAACCACCCAAAGAAATCTCGTTGCTCCTTGGGCCTCAAATACGTACTCGGAGTATGTGACTCAGACTTACAATAAAAGATCAAAATTTCACTATTTGGCAATGGAATTGATACTCAACATTTAAAACAATCAATTATCACATGAAAAGTAGCCAACAAATTCATTCATAAAATAAGATCATAGACTTTCATATCCATCATAATAAGATCAAACTCTATCGAGGATTCTCCCACACTCAAGGAACAATTTCTACAAATAGAACTCAACCATACATCACTCCCCAAAGACGAACCAACACATATTGGTATATCCAAACGTTCAACATTCAATCCCAATCTATTGACTAAAGCCAACGAGATAAATGAATGAGAAGCACCTGTATCAAACAAAACTTTAACCCAAGAGCTAAAGAATAAAATGGTACATTCCATCACCCTAGCTTCAGGTGGCTCCACCTGACTCAGGGTATACACTCGACCTGAAGTCCTACCGCCTCCCCGAGCATACAAACTTCCACCCCCACGGGATTGACTCTGACCCCGGCCTTAACCACTAGAGAAAGATTGGCCCATTCCACTACCACGGCTCGAGCCCTGAGTTTGAGACTGGCTGTAGGGAGGTTGAGACGGCTGTTGCTCCCGACTCACACTTAGACAATCCCTACGAATATGCCCCGGTTTACCGCACGCATAACAAACCCTATTTCCCTATCACTACAAGAAAAACAACTTTTAACGACATTTATTTCCCGTCATTTTATAAAAATGTGGCCGTAGGTACCTACGCCGTCGTTTGTGAGCTAGCGTCGGGCATTATATGACGAAAAGATAAATACGTGGATTAGGATTTACGACATTTGTCATATGCGTCGTTAGTTATCGACGTTTATTTTAAAAATGTCGCAATTCGGCTACACTTGTACGTAAAAGTTATAAAATACATGTCATTTATTATAAGTGTCGGGTAATTTTTTTCCTTTTAGTATTCTTTTGGCGCTGAAATAAAAATAGCGGGCCTTATTTTCCCTCGCAGACTAACAAAACACTTTTACTCTACTTCCTCTCACAAGCCCTCTTCACTATTTCTACTTCCTCTCACAAGCCCTCTTCACTATTTCTACTTCCTCTCACAATCCCTCTTATACACCACTTCTATTACATATATCTATTGCTCCCTTCACAAGTTCATCCCATCGTTCCTCTTCTACACCTCACAGTATTTTCTTAATCAATTTTCTCTGCTACACTTCACATCCTCTAGTTCGGCTTCTAGGGCTCCAAACATCCCCAATTTAGGGCTTGAAGAAAACTCAATTTAGGGCTTGATTATGTGTTCAAAATCATTGCACGAGTTTTAGATCCAGTGACTCCCAATTTAGGGCTCGATTTTGGGGTGCATTTTTCAATTTAGGGCTCGATTTTGGGTTTGTTTCTTCAGCTTCAAAGGAACTTTGTTTTTGAACTTTTGGTAAGTTTTTTCCCCCATTTTTTATTGTCCTAATTTCTTTTTTTTGGTATGTTTTCAATTACAACATCATAGTTTGAATAACTAAAAGGAAGAAGAATAAAAAATGCAAGTCCTTTGTCATTTGTCAATACCACCATAAGACATAAGTTGTTTGTGTTTGTTTTCGCTTTTTTTTCTTTTGTTAATCGGTTGAGAACTCCCACTTCTGAAAAAAAGAAAATAAAGATATCTCATGTGTTTTCAATTTGGGTTCTTCTCCATTAATGCCCAACTTCAGGTGATCTATGTTTTTCTCTAATTTGGGTTACCCTGTTGTTTAATTTATTATGCTCTATGTTCTTGATTGTCTTTAATGGGTCACTAGTTTCATTTGTGTTTTATTTAAATGAGTATTATAATTTATATTGCTTATCTGGGTATTGTCCATATGGTGTTTGATAAATGTCTCCTTAGAGTTTAATCCTGTAGATAACTATATGATAGACTGTGGATCCTCTATAAATAAATTATTAGTTCTAAATACATGCATTAGCTACATCTTAAACTTTACTATTGGTTGAATTTTTGTTTTGGTTTTATTTTTTCAAATAGATCTGTGATTCAAGAATTTGGGCAGACCACACTTCCAGCGCCTCCTCCACATGGTCCATACATTAGCGACGACCTTGTTAATCAGATTCCCTTTTTATGGTAATAATAATCATTACTTTGGATTCATGGTTTTTTTAATCCTCATGTTTTATCATATTGGTTTCCTTCTTTGCGTAAATTTTATCACTAATTTTGTAATTTTATTCTTTATTTTCTACTTTGATGCTCAATTTTTTGTTTTTGTAGTTATAGAGTGTTATTTTAGGTTATACTTTTAGATTTGTTTTTAGCATATTGGTCTATCTTATATTGTTTATGTGTTATTCCTTATATTGTAATTAGTTATGATAGATTTAGAGATTTAATAATTTATTTTGTGAACTTAACTGCATGCATAAGTGCAGATTCTGAGTAACTTAAGCTTGTCATGAAAAGTATGTTATATTGTATGGGGTTTAGACCATAGAATTTGTGTTATTATAAAAAAAAGATTATAGAATTTGTTAATTACATGACTAAGGGTAAAATTTAAAGTATTACATTGAAATATTCTTGGGAGCTCGTTGCTTGAAACTGATTTTTCAAACCTCTTGACGTGGATTGAAATTGAAAAAGTAAAAGTTGTATAGATAGTGGACCACTCCACACAATACCATAAAACAATAAAAAAAAAGGATGTAAAATTGATTAAAACACTACGGCCTCTTTTCAATCAAAATGCTATGGGGTAGAAAACACAAAGCCCCATTGTTCTGTCTCTCAAGTCTCACCTAAGGATTTTCATAATCTCTCTTTCACCCATGGTTAGTTTATATCCCTCAAATTCCAAATTCTAGGTAAGATTTGAGAGGAAATTTTATGTTTATAAAAGGTCCTTGAAATTTTTGTTTTGTTTTCTTTAGCTTCCACTTTTTTTTTCATTTTAAATGAATATTAAATTTTGAGTTAGGTTACTTGGATTACATTTTATATGTTTTATTGAATTCTTTTCTTCTTTCTTAACAATGAGATAGAAAGAAGTTTGTATGCTGTCATAATCAACTTGATGGTTGAACATTGGGTTCAAAGATGGTCTTAAAACATAATATCATTCCCACCAGTTGGTTGAAAATTGAAATTGGGTTCAAATTTGGTTGAAAATTGTGATTTGGTTAAAATTTACAATAGAGAACATAAAGATAGAAAAATAAAAAAACTAATAAATAAATGTATAAAACAAACCCCCACCCCGATCAATCATCTTTCTCTAACAAAAAGGAAAACTCCGCTATAATTCAATCCCAAACTTTACTATCTAGAAAGCTACTTGAACAACGTAAATCCATGTCTTTCCACATGAAGATTGATGAACCACAATTGATATTAAAGAGAGTGAAGAGAGAGAGGGGGATTTGGATTTTGGGCATATATAGGTGCGAGTGAAGAGAACGAAAGGAAGCAGACAAGATGGAGAGAGGGTTTAGGTGTACGATGAGTTTGAGAAACTTGGGCCCACTCTTCCAATTTGACTTGCTTTTTCTAATTTTAATTTTACCCAACTAGTCTCCATCATCAATTTGAGATACTCTATTACTATTGTTTGTCAACCAAAATTTTGGTCATAATTGCTCGGTTTTTGTCAAAGTTTGGTCCTTTTAAGGAAAATAAAGATGTAATTTTATAAATGAATACTAAAATCACTTAGTATATTTCATCACTCAAGTTTAGTACGTTCAGTTTAATAGAGAGCTCCTTAGTAGTTCAGTTTGTTACTTCTCTTCTACTCTCTGCAACTATAACCTCTTCAATTCTACATAATTGAGGCAAAAAATTTGCATAATACTCCAGTGAACGAGAGCGTTGAACTTTATTAAATTGAAATATAAATAAGACGACAATGAGCTACAAATTTGCAGCAATGTATGCACCAAATGTGCAGCAAATTCGCAGCATCAGATGCAACAAATTTGCTGTAAATTCACATCACCTGATGTAAAAAATTTGCAGCACCAGATGCAAAAAATTCTCAGAAACAAATGCATAAAATTTGCAGCAACAAATGCAACATGGTTTCTGCAAATTCATTGCGTGTTACTCAAAATCAGTACTTATGCACACAATTTTGCTCAAAGTTTCGTCCTTCCCATTATGAGCTAATTAGGAATTTAAGCATTCTGCTTATAATATTCTTATTGTATAATGTCCAACCTTTAGAACTATATATATATATATCTCATTATAATTCAATATTATTATAAAATATTCATTCGTAAATATAGATTGTTAAGTTAAATGTTTTTTCATTTTATTTTCTTTCTTCGGGAAATACCCATAGACTCAACCCATGGCTCAGATACATAACTCATTTTTTATGTCAGGTTGAATACACATGGACAAGACTTGTATTGGCATACGAAATAGATGTGATCCTTCGTACGAGAAAAGAGCAGAGGATTTCGTCAAGTTTGCTTCTAATAATAGGCCAGAAGCTACAACAATTTTATGTCCATGTAAGAAATGTCGCAATATGTTATTCGTGAAGAAAGATGATGTGGTAGATCATATAATTGTGAATGGCTTTATAATGAGCTACACATGTTGGACTTTCATGGGGAGTCTTTGTCGTCTACTTATCGTAATTCGGAGTCTATTATTGATGATAAAATGCAAGAGATGATACAAGATGCCTTTGGTATTTCTTCTTCCATCCCATTTAGTGCCATGGATGATCATAGCGAGCATCAACATAGAGAGGGTCCAAATTCAGAAGCCAAAAAATTCTTTAAATTAATAAAAGAAGCCGAACAGGAGTTGTACCCAAATTGTAAGAAGTATTCAACCCTTTCTTTTCTTGTTCGATTATTGCATATAAAGTGCCTAGGTGGATGGAGCGACAAGTCCTTTACAATGTTGCTTGAGTTGCTAAAGGATGCATTTCCCGAAGGAGAAACATTGCCAAATTCTTTTTACCATACTAGAAAGTTAATTGGAAATTTGGGGTTGGAATTCACGAAGATACACGCATGTCCAAACGATTGCATGTTGTATTGGAAGGAAACAACAAATGATACCGAATGCAGGCGGTGTCATACACCAAGATAAAAACAATTAAAGGGTCATTTAGATGACGATGACAGTGCCACTAAAGATCAAAAAATTCCAGCTAAGGTTTTAAGATACTTCCCCTTAATACCAAGACTTCAACGATTATTTATGTCATCAAAGATCGCATCACATATGAGATGGCATGCCGAAGGGCGCACTAATGATGGAAACTTAAGGCATCCTACAGACTCTCCGGCTTGGAAAAAATTTGATCAGATCCATCCAGAATTTGCCAAGGACTCGCGAAATGTTAGACTTGGCTTATCCACTGATGGATTCAATCCATTTAGGAGCATGAGTATTTGTCATAGCACATGGCCTGTTATTTTGATGCCATATAACTTGCCCCTATGGCTATTTATGAAGCAACCAAATATGATTTTATCATTAATTATCGATGGACCTCGGGGACCCGGAAATGACATTGATGTTTTCTTACGCCCTTTAGTTGATGAATTGAAGGAGCTATGGGTTGGGGTGGACACATATGATGCCTCTACCAATCAAATGTTTAAAATGCGTGCGTCGTTGCTATGGACAATAAGTGATTTTCCTGGGTATGCAAATTTGTCAGGATGGAGCACAAAAGGTAAACTAGCTTGTCCTTGTTGTCATAAGAACACTCGTTCTCATTGGTTATATAAGGGAGGTAAGCATTGCTATATGGGTCATCGTCGATGGTTACCAGAAGGACATAAATTTCGAACAGATAAAATCTCTTTTGATGGCATAATAGAGTTGGATACCAAGCCCACTCGACAGTCAGGGGATGAAGTTTATAAGGAAGTGAAAAAATTCAATAATAAGTTTGGAAAAGATCAACCTGTGAGACGTAAGAAGCGAAAAAGAAATGATGATGAGGATCAAGATTTGTATGAAGATGAAGAAAATAATGTTATAGGGAATTTAACACAAAATTGGAAAAAAAAAGCATATTCTTTGAGCTAGATTATTGGAAGGACAACTTGATACGCCACAATCTCGACATTATGCATATTGAGAAGAACTTTTGTGACAATTTGCTCTTTACATTGTTCAATGTTGATGGGAAAGGCAAAGATAATTTAAATTCTCGTCTTGATCTACAAAATATGGGCATTAGAAAACCTTTGCATCCTCAACAACAGTCCGGTAATCGATTATATTTGCCACCTTCATGTTTTACATTGGATAAGAAAGACAAGGAGTTAGTGTGCAAAGTGCTGAAAGAGGTGAGAGTCCCAGATGGATACGCTTCGAACATATCACGGCGTGTAAATCTTAAACAATGAACTATATCCAGACTCAAGAGTCATGACAGTCACATCCTAATGCAAGAACTACTTCCAATCGCTTTAAGAAGGGTGTTGCCTAAGAATGTGCTTGAACCATTAATTGAACTATGTAATTTTTTTAGGCAAATTTGCTCAAAAGTCATGAATGCAACTGAGTTAGATCGAGTACAATCTCGCATCAAACTTACGCTATGTCTTCTAGAGAGGATATTTCCCCCATCCTTTTTTGACGTCATGGAGCACTTGGTCATTCATTTAGCTGAAGAAGCTAAGCTTGGGGGACCACCACAACCTCGGTGGATGTGGCCTATAGAGAGGTAGGACACTAGTCTACTAATAATATATTCATTTATTTATCTTCATAATCATATTATAATGAACTAAAAATATCCCCCTTAGATATCTCTCCACGCTTAAGGGCTATGTGAAGACTCGAAGAAATCCAGAGGGCTCAATTGCACAAGGGTATTGGGTAGAAGAGTGTGTCACCTTTTGCTCAAGGTATTTGCATGATGTTGAAACAAAGTCCAATCGACCAATTCGGAATTATGACGGGGGAGATCATTCTCTTAACCAAATATGTGGCCGTAAGTTAGAAAAATCAAAAGGATTTTTGCTTGATGATATTTCATATGTACAAGCACATCGGTATGTGCTCATCAACTGTGATGCAATAGCCCCATTTCGAGAGTAAGTATTTTACTAAATTAAATTATTAAGTTTCTTAGACAATTACAAATTTGTCATTATATGTTTATGGATGCGGTATTCATCGTTCTTCAATAAAAAGGGCTTATCCTCGTCATAGGCCACATGACATAGATCGCATTCATACTGAAACATTTCATTTGTCACTACACCAAAACAGGTGTTTTGTAACATGCTTTCTGTGTTACTAAAAATTTCAGTAACACAAAAAATCCGTTACTATTTTGGCGTGGCAGTTAAACTAGTAACGGATAATAAGCGTTACTAAAAATATAAATTTATCGTTACTATAATTACGTCTGTAACGGATAAATACTGTTACATACCTCATTTTAGAAACGCTTTTTACATGTTACTATAATAAAAAGAATGTTACTATTCTCATTAAATTTTTATTTAAATTTATCATTGTAACACTTTTTAAGCGTTACTAATACCAACAATCACAACAACAATGGTAACCGTTATTGATGCCAGTAACGGTTTTTGACCGTTACTATTAACATATATTTTAAAATATATATATATTTTTCATCCCCCATCCTGCCTCTATACCTGAAATCAGTTATAAAACTAATTACTATATATCAAAATGTACACAATCTCAGACAATCACAAAACTTTACACTCTAAAATCAAATCATATTATATAAACCATTAAAATTTCCAAAAACAAAATACTATAATATCCAAACATACATATAAAGTCTAATACATACAGAAAAAATATTAAGTACTAAAATGTCCAAGTACAAACTTAACGTTGAAATATAGAAATAACACAAAAGTACCACCAAGTAAAACTAAACACACTTCTAAAAAAATTCACACTAAACATACTTTAATAAACTATCCAGCCAAACTAAATAAACCTCGGAGACGTAAGCGGACAAAGTCCGATGACCATCTTGAGGGCGTCAAACCTGATTCCTTTTGTTCTACCGATGATTTGAGCTACTCTCCACTAGAATCCTCTTGTGCATGATGTCTTGCCTGCGAAATCAACAAAAGAACTACTAACTTTATTCAAATCAAACAAACGAACTAATTTCATAGTTTAGTCTAGCACATATATACATAGTTTCAACATTTTTTAGTTTAGTCTCAGCATTTCCAACAAATATAAACATAATTACATAATTTTCCACTCCAATTTGAGCCTATACCCTGTGCCAAACTAATATATTTTCTGAATGCTCATGCTCAAATATTGCGACTTACAACCAAAAGGGCAAAATGATATAATGAAATCTATTATTCTTCAGCATCACTAAGACTCAATGTAAACCAAATTTTACACTAAAAAAGGAAGGCAAAGAATATAAACAAAATAGAACAAATAGAGTAAAAACAATAGTTCTCATGGTCAACAAATGAACAAAAGCAGTTCCTCACATGTTCCAAACTCGTATGTTCCCCACTCAAGCATGATCAGCCACTTCCCGGGTACAATCCGTTCATACGGAATTGGTCAGATAGATAGGAAGAGAGAGAAATTAGGTTAGGTGCGATGGAATGAATTGGGGAAAAATATTAGGCATCGTGATTTGACGAGCTAGGTTTATTTATTTTTTAAAATCCCATTAAATTTAGGACATGTCTCTAACCATTGGCATGAAACGTGTATGTACCATAAAAGTGACTTAACTGATGTTACATCAGATTATTTAAGTCTCAAAATTAACAAGTGACTTAACTTATAAATTAAAAGTGACTTATCTGATAAATTTTTTTGTAGTGGAAGAAAAATCTCACCCTGCTCCTTGGAATACATATGATTGCAATAGGCTTTCACAAACAGTTAGTAGCAAAGATATGAACCCCAAAAGCATCATCTCTACATTTATATGAAAAATTCAATGATTAATTACTCTAATTAAAATATTACATGAACTAACTAATTAATAATGGTGGTAGAGCTCACTTGATTTGATCTTGTCAAGAGCTTGAAATTAAGATAGGCAAGAAAAAAATCCTACAGAATCTCCCAAATAATTCAGGCCTTGACAGCAGTCAACCAAATCAACAATATGAACAATCAAGTTTCTACTTAACCAAACTAAGAAACCTTTCTGTAGTAATTTAAGTCCAAAGCCACATAGCTTTCTACTAAATAACAAATAAGCACTAGACTAACAAAAAAATGAAATCTCAAATTCAATAAATGATGACTTAACCAAACTACGAAACCTTGCAGTAGTAATTTAAGTGAAAAGCCACATAGCTCACTCAAATAAAGTAAGCCTAAAAGGCAAATAAACTCTATCTAACACCACGACTCTTATCACGTTATAAGGCTATAATTAGAATTGACCTTAACTTTATAAGAGAAGAATTTTGATTTTGGCTTACTCAAACTGAGAGCCAAGGAACTATATTTATATATGAAAATTAGGGTTCCAATAAGGAAGCAAAATAAATAAAAAGACGAAATAGGAATTAATAGCCTATGTGACCATAACCTAATTAAAGGCAAAATCTCTTATTTATGGGAAGAACAAAAGATACATAATAACCTAACAATAATAATATACATTATATGATTTTCAACAAGAAGCAATGGACTCGATAACCTGTTACCTGCTCTAAGTATACTTGGTCTCGCTAGAACGGATCACAACAGTTTTCGAAAGCTGCAGCATACTCCTTTAGGTTTAGGTACACCTTCCACATATCTCGCCCTTCATCATTTCTGAGACCTGCTTTTGTCAAAAAATTCAGCAACTACGAAGCATTGTAGGAGGAGGAGAGCATTGACGATTGACGAGAGAGACCAGCGGGAATATTGGGGGTTTTGGAGAGAGAGAACAGCGGGAATATTTGGGAATTTTGGCGAGAGAGACACCAAGCAAGAGGGAGAATGAAAATTTGGGGGTTTTGGCGAGAGAGAACAGCGGGAATATTTGGGGATTTTGGCCAGAGAGACACTAAGCGAGAGGGAGAATGAAAATTTGGCAGATTTGAGTTAACTTTCTTTTCTCATAAAAAAATATAATATTTTTTAATATTATTAATAATTAAATTTATATAGTAATAGTTACTAACCAATTTTAACCGTTACTACCAAATTTTAGGACCGTTACTGAATTAAAAGTATATTTGAAATTAGTTAATTAGATGTAGTAACGGTTTTAATTTATTCTGTAACGGACTACACACGTGGCAGGCTAGTAACGGACTTAGACCGTTACAGATATAAAAAAATGACCGTTACTAATTCCTTGTTTTGGTGTAGTGTGTGGCTTAGAGATCACGTAAGTAATATGATTCTTGTGAATTAATATAATGAATTAGTTTAAGTTTATATATAATTAATGTACAATGTTTGTCTCTCTTAAAAATAGGTTGGAAATTTGCTTGAGACCGGTAATGCTGAGATATCATAAGAAGTTAAGGCAATGGCTATGGGTCCCAAAAAAAAGCAAAGAGATTCACAGGATATATTATAAATGGTGTTAGGTATCACACAAAGGCTCCTGAAAAGAAAACATCATCTCAAAATAGTGGAGTTATGTTGAAGGCAACAACGGAAAGTTATGCAAGTGTGAGAGATATAAATCCTATATCTGGAGATATTAATTATTACGGGGTTTTAACAGATATCATTGAGTTGTACTACTCAAAGGCCTATGCACATGTTTTGTTCAAGTGTGATTGGGTTGATTTTAATAAAGGCGTCATTAAAGACGATAGTTTTGGATTTACACTTGTAAATTTCAACCACTTGTTATATCGTAGACAACAAATAACAGATGAGCCTTTTATCTTGGCATCTCAAGCACAACAAGTATTTTATGTTCAAGATCCCGTTGATGAAAATTGGCACGTTGTTGTTAAGACAAAGCCTAGAGACTTTTTCGATATGTCTGAACAACAAAATATAGAAGAAAATAATACCCATGAGCAAGTTCAATTATTGAGAGAGCAACATTTGGACGACTCAATCTTTACATGTGATGATGATGTTAGTTGGATTAGGCAAGACATGGATGGAATTGAAGTGGAGGCAACACTAACATAGGCTATATCATATTGTTAATTGTAATGCTCAGTGATATTACGAGTGCCAATTTAATTCTATTATTTTGTGGGAATTTATCTTATGTAAAAACACTTAATTGTCCCATTTTTTTTATCTTTATTAATGTTTTTGGTTTGTGCACTGTGAATTGGAAAATATGAAGTTAATGACAATCTGTTTGTTCTTTTACCACATATGTCAGATTAAACATTTTACTTTTTTTCATGAAGAGGTTTTTTGTTTTGCATTATTTGATCATTTTATTTGGTGAGTTTATTAAACTAGGGGCTTATGTGTTTGTGTTTCTAGGTACTTCTTCATTGTATTGATATTGATTTTCCTTTACTCGTCCTGCCAAAGAAAGGATCTCAAACTGCATTAACTTCATTCTCGGCATGGTAAAAATATTCATATTTTTCACCTACTTGTTTGTGCTTATTTCGACAAGTAATTACTAGGGTGTAGTGCTCTAGTTTGAGGACTGTTTTTGAGTGAATTTGTTAAGTTTGTTCCTTGGTGTTAATACACTGTTTTAGGTTTTTTTTGCTGGAAATTAGTGATTGTTTTTGCTGCTATATACATTGGTTTCAGATTTTGTGATCAATGACGACTAGTCGGTGCCGAACCCACCGCCAACAAGAAATGATGCTAAACCCAGAGCTAATTGAACAAGAGGAAGTAGCACCCAGCGCTAACTCTAGTATGCCTGAACCTCCACCAAATTGGCCACCTGTTAGCACCCGCAGTAGTTCACAATTGGATCATACATCATCGGAGACTACCCAAAAAGGCAAGAAGAACAGTTGGCAGGTACCACTTTACATGAATATAGTATAAAAATTCATCACCATGTTAGGCTTATAATATCATTGGCCATTGATTCTTAGGTCCAAGTTCGACTTCAGTAGAAAATACACAAACTCGAGGCCCTACTCTAATGCATAGTGGTTGGGGAGAAGATGGAGGAATCTTACAGATTACTGTCAACAGATTGGGCCAACCCATATTAAAGCCTGCATCTAGGCTTGCTTCAAATCTGGGGGTTCTAGCAAGAAATGGAATATTAGCGCCACTTACTTATTTTGATTGGAGGACTGTTCCTTTACATATTAAGGACAACATTTGGTCTCACATCAAGGTATATATAATAAAATAAAGTTAACAAATTGCATATAAGCTTGCTTGACTTTTAATTTTTGTAATGAATGTTGGAAAACACGAATGCCACGGACCAGATGCGTGACTTTTTGATGCAATCTGTTGCAAGGAAATGGAAAGAATGGAAGGCCACTGCAAAAAAACAAGGCTATACTCCATACAACACTCCTCAGGAACGACTATCACATCGTCCACAAAGGGTTGAGGAAACACAATGGAGACGACTTGTCTACTATTAGGATGGTGAAGCAGCAAAGGTATATAGTATTTTTAATATGTACTCATTTGGTATATTGTGTAGTAGGAAATCTTTTACTCAATTGCTCGTGACATAACTCTTATTGGACTTATTAGCTCAAGAGTGAAAAGAACAAAGCTAGTCGTGCACTTTTGACGATGCCTCACACAGCTGGTAAAAAGAGTTTACCTCAAGTTAGAGAAGAGGTAGCACTATTTTGGTTGTAATTGCTTCATGCATGTAATGTAGTAAATGTGTTAATGTGCAACAAATAGTCAAAGTAAATAAAGCAGATTTGTTATTAAAAATGTAACAAATTTACTGCAAAATTTGAAGCAATCGAAGTGCAGTAAATTTTCTGCATTAGCTGCTACAAATTTGCATTATTGGCTTCAAGTTCGCTGCATTTTTTTGTGCAAATTTGCTATATTTGATGCTTTAAATTGCTTGCATTTGTTGCAGAGAATTGGGTGCAAATTGGCTGGATTTGCAGCTGCCAATTCGCAGCCAATTCAAAGCATTTACGGTAGCCAAAATGCACAAATTTCCTGCTACAAATTTGCATCAGCGGCTTGCATTTGCTGCTTCAAATTGCTGTAAATTGGGGTGCAAATTTGTTGCATTTGTGGATGCGAAAATGAGCAAGTTTGCTGCTGGAAATTTGCAGCAATTGGATGAATTTGTTGCTTTAAATTGGTTGCATTTTGTGGAACAAATTGGCTGCATTTGTGACTGCAAATTTGTAGTAAATTCGTTGTATTTCTGGTAGTCAAAATTAGCTAATTTGTTGCTATAAATTTACTTTGACTATTTTAACAAATTGTGAGTCTTGGCATTAAATTGTTAATTTTAACAAATCTTTTTACTTATTATATAGTTAAAGGAAAAGAATAACGGAGTTGAACCAACACGTAGGGAAGTATTCAAGGAAACACATTTCAAGGATGGAAAAGCATCAAGTGAAGCAGCAACTCAAGCTATTGTTCGTAAATTTTTGGATATTCAATGTCATTTATATTAGAATAATTTTTAAGATCGATAAGGCTAAACTTATGCTCTTAATCTTTGATTGAGTAGAAGGACATGGATAACTTGCATGCACAAAATCCAGAGTCACCAGAGGCCAGTCTTATTCGTAATGACATATATGGGCAAGTCATGGGACCCGAGAGGCATGGACGTGTGCGGACTCTCGGGCTTGGTCCTACTCCGAGTACGATCTTCGGCCCATCATATAGTCAGTTTGAAACTCAGAGAAAAGATAATGAGTTTCGGCATCAACAAGAGTTGGAGAAGATTCGAGCTAATATGGAGGCTGGAAAATGAAAGGATCAAAGCTAATATGGAGGCAGCGATTCAGAGGGTGTGAGATGAGATGACTTTTCAAACTCTACAAAATGAAAAAAATTGAGCTGAAATTGAAGGAATGAAAGAAAAGGAATCTGCTACGCGGGTTGAGATCGAGGTAATGCAAGCCCAAATGAGAGATTTGATGGCACATATACGAAATACGACATATTCAGTCCCATCTCCACAAGATGTGTCTTCTGGTAACAGGCAAGTAAGAAAAGCCTAAATGGTTAAGATATTCGTAGTTCAATGTTTTATTTATTGTAGAATGCTTAGTATGACATTTGGAATACTTTTATGGCAAGGTTCCTGATAGATCAAGTGGTGATCATTTAGCACCAATTGAGGATCAAATGCAACAGCGAACGGAGTCACGGGCAATCAAAAGGCCACAACTCATTACACAAAGTCAATTGCTTCAACTATCGTGAGGTATATTTATATGTTTATATACTTAAACACACCCATCCATTTGATCCAAGTTCACATTTGTATTGTTTTTAATTCGAGCTTCGAGGAATAAATCATATGTTAATGTATTTATTGTATTTTTGAATTACTCTTTCTCTGAATTTAACACCATGTTCATGTTAAGTGAAATAATACTAAGTCATAACCCATGGCAATTGCACTATCACCATTCAAAAGACATCTTAAGTCTCAACGACACAATTCTTTATTCCAATATATTTTTAAGATTCAAAAACCATTGCCCCTTATTATATAGATATTTATATAATTGCATATATTTTTATTCTTAGCCCCAGACACTTGCACAAATATATATACTTATGGAAATGTAAAGACATATATGTGTATATATCCTTGTATATAGACCATGAGAAATATTATATGTGTTCATCTAGGTGATAAGTGGATATGAAGTTAATTTAGATCGAGTAAGTTAAGTGTGGTTGCTTCATAGACATCTTTTTGTTGCTTCCTCTGTTTTGGTGATATTTTTATTTAATTTGTAATTGGAAATGATTATTTGTTCTTAATTTGATAGATCAGTGATTGAAGTTTATTAGTTATGTATTGTCTAAAAGGTTATGACTGGATATATTTCTTTATTGAACTTAAATGCATATGTTTTTCATTGATGAATCCTTTTACCCTTACAATTGTTGGAAAGGGAATGAGAAACATGGAAATTAAGAATTTAACTTATGTCACTCATTTCAGGATCGCATTGCAAAAAAGACAAGGAAGCAGTACTAGGCTACAAAATTGTCTATTAGGTATGTGCTAAGTGAGTTTCCTAGCTAGCTAGTATTTTCAATCCTATTTAAGCCTTTAATGTATTTTTTTTTTTTATATTATTTTCAGGTTTTTTAAGGCATATTTCAGAAGATGGATTTTACGAATCAAATCTAACTGAAGCTTTATGATATCGTCTTTTTTGGGGATTTTTGATATGTTGATAGTGATATGTAAATATATATATATATGTAATTAAGTAGTGTTAAGAATGTTTGAGATGTTAAGACGATGATATATTTTGGTTCACTTTTTGTAAGACTTATTTGATTATGATAATTTCATTTGACTATTAATTTGTTTAGTTATTACTTTGTGCAATTGATATTTAAATTTTTTTGATATTAAGTGTGTTTAGTAAATTTTAATTTTGTAATGAATATGAGTGCCTGCAAATTATGGAATGCTTTTGCCGAACATTTTTAATAAATGTGGCACCTGGTAAGATTATATAATTATCATGCTTTTCCCGACATTTATGCAAATGTGGGAAAACATATGACCGTTGTGCAAATTTTTCGACATTTAATAAATGTCGCAACAAACGTCGCCATATGTTCCCGACGTTTAAAAAATGTCGTTTAATTCCCGACATAGGAAACACCGACGTTTGTAAAAAATGACGGATAAATGTCGGCGTAACATACGCCGACATTTATCTGAATTTTCCCAACATTTACAAAACGATGCCATAAGCTATTTTTCTTGTAGTGTGTCCCTGGTGCTCGCTACTACTCCCCAAAAAATGGTCTCTACCAACACTGTCACTAGGAAGACCCTAAATAACCTATATGCTTCCTCCCCTAATTACCCAATTTCTTCCCCTCGATACCCCTTTTCCTTTCTAGGAATCTACTGACGCCTTCTCTCTCTTGCTCTACTTTCATGGCCACTCTCACAGCTTCAGGTCACACTGCTATAGTTTAAGTGACACACTTTCTCTCTGATAGGAGGCTTCAACCTTTTTAGAAACAAACATATCTTCTCCTCAAGATCACTGTCTAAACCTTTCTCAAAACGGCTCAGACTTTCAAACTTTGCCTCATACTCCGTCATGGACATATTCCCTTGGATAAGGGAACGGAACTCATCCCTCCTGATACTATGATGGACCGGTAAGAAATAACGCTCTAAAAACAACTGAGTGAACTGCTACCGAGTAGTAAGAGCATTCGCCCTCCTCAACACGTTCCTCCACCATACACCCGCTTGAATCAATCAACTAATATGTACCAAGGCTGAGTATCAAATCATCCGAGTAAATGCATGATATCAAAGGCTCTCTCTATTTGATAGAGCCATGACTCTGCAATATCGGAACCAGACATCCACTGAAAGTAGGAAGAGATAACTTTTTGAACTTCTTCGAGGGCCACCATAGCCCGATTCTCCTAAAATCTTTCTCGAGGTTGTTCAGTATGAGCCAACACATTGGCTTAACGCCCGAGCTATCGCACGAATAGCATCTATAGACTCCCCTTCCAATGTAGAACTTTCGTCAGTGGCATGGTTCTCCCTATCATCTGGTGGAGTCGCCATTCACTATACATAAACAAGAAAAATATCATGATAACCTGATATACACATGTTCATAAAAATACAGTTCATCTCATATTTTACATATTTCATCCCACAGCCCAAGTAAATCGCAAACCTATCCTCTGATACCAATTTGTAACGCCCCCGCCTCAATTAGTAGGATAACACCTGTAATTAAGACCTGGAGCGTTACTAACCCACCTTAAACGAGCTAAAGTAAGTCTAAAATAAATAATGAAACAATAAATCCAAGAAAATCATATAGCCTGGAATAAACAATCCTGATACTCATGCCGTGGACAATAATATAAAACATGAGTGTAATATACATCTATACACATTCATGGAATTCAAGATGCATACAACGTACGAGACAATAAATGAATACTCTAGAAATTTAAATGCATGTTAAATACCGCCCCTTACCTCAAAATATTTAGCCCCAAAGAATAAAATTTAAGTTGATACCCGAACCCCGACCAGCACAACTCTAAAATTCTTATACCCTTGCGTAGTCCTCGACGTATAGAACAAATTTTTCTTAAGGCTCGACTCGATTTGACGGAATTTGAATGACCAATTTATAGAAAGAAAGCTTTCGTACCTATTATTATTTTTCTTCTGTCTTTTTCGGCAAGAATGAATAAAAATGGTGAAGCATGAAGATTAAAAGTAAAATGGGCAAGTCGGTGGCTCATGAAAAAATATCAAAGTTTTGGTGTAATTACGGCATTTTACCCTGAAGTTTCATAACTTTATTATTTTAACCCTAAACTTTTGCAACTTTACAATTTGGTCCATGCTCAACCAAGATTTCTAAAATATGTATCTAATTTACACTAATTACATTACGGGGTATTACATTTTTTCTTTTAAAGTGGTGGTCCTGGTGGACCTAGATGTTGAATGATTGCAACTTGGTTTTATGTTTTTTCTTGTTATTAGCTTGCACAAAACAAAGCATATATGAAGAGTAGTTTGCCTTTTTTTCCTCATTTTCTTGAAGTGGTGGACTTAGTTATGATTTATTTTTTGTTTGCTTTCTGTGACAGAGCCTTTGTCTGGTTACTATACTATTAAGATGTACCATGGAGGTGATTTTCAATGCTTTAATGGTGAGAAGGTTTATGTTGGTGGTAAAGTAAGTTTTATTGATTTTTGTCATTCTGATGAAATTTCCTTGCTTGAGTTTGAAATCATGGGAAGGGGGTTAGGATATTTGCATAGACTAGTATTCATTTACAAAATAGATGGCTTTGATTTAGAAGTAGGTCTGGTAGAGCTTAAGTTAGACATTGATGCACTGAATTTACACAAATTTGTTAATGAACAGAGGATTGTTAATGTATACATGAAACCAATCACCAATTAAAGAGTATAAATTGTAGTTGAGCAAGAAAATTTCACTGACTTTAATGATAGTGGTAGTGATGCTTCTTTTAAGGGTAGTGACCCTGATTTCAATTAGAGTGATTATAATGTGTTAACTAATGATGATGAGATCTTCTTCAAAATATGTTGACAAAGATGTTGAGTGGGGTGTGTGAAGTGGCTGATGCTGCGGTGGTTGATGTTGAGGTGGCTGATAGGAATAAGGGAAAGGAAAAAATCATTGAAAATGTTGATGTGGGGAAGGGGAAGGGGAAAATATTTGAAAATGTAGAAAATGGATATGACACTGATTATCTAAGATCAAATGAACTACTGAGTGATTGCTCGGTTTCAGATGATGATGCAAATTATGTGAAGAAGCCAAAATTTACAGTTTTTAACCCTCAAAGTGATATGGAAGATCCTAAATTTAAATTAGGAATGTTATTTGATTTTGCTAAGGTGTTTAGGGAAGTTGTTAGACATTATGCCATTAAAAATGGGAAGCAGATAAAGTTCCCAATTAATGAGAAGGATAAGGTCAGGGCTGTTTGCAAAGAGGGTTGTCAATCTGTTTTGTATGCCTCCATATTGAAAAGAGAGCATAATATGCAAGTGAAAACGTTTATTGATAGCCACCGTTGTAATAGATCATTTGACATTGCTCGTGCAAATTCTAAGTGGGTGGCAAAGAATTACATGGAACAAATAAGATCAAATCCAACATGGCCAGTACAATCACTTATTGAAACTATCCAAAAAGACTTCAATGTGAATGTATCTAAGTACCAGATTTATAGAGCCAAAAATAAAGCAATGGAACTGATTGAAGGCAATTCAAAAGAACAATTTTCACTGTTGTGGGACTATATAAATGAATGTATGGGAGCAAATCTAGGTTCTACAATAATAATGAAAGAAAATGTTAGTGGTGAAGAATCTGAAAAACCTGTGTTTAAAAGGTTGTATGTGTGTTGCGGTGCAATAAAAAATGTTTCCTACATCATTGTAGGCCATTGGTAGGAGTAGATGGTTGCCATTTGAAGGGACCTCATGGTGGGATCCTTTTTATTGCTGTTGGAATTGATGGAAACAACCAAATATATCCCCTTGCATATGCACTTGTGAAAAATGAGACAAAAAGCTCTTGGAGGTGGTTCTTTGAACTATTAGAAAAAGACTTATTGTTTGGCAACCAATTTGTATATTCTTTCATCTCAGATCAATAAAAGGTAAAGTACATGTTTTAGATGATGATGTACTTTGTTTTTTTTTTTTTGTTACCCTGTTTCTACACTTACATAATTCGTTTTGAATGCTTATGATAGGGATTAGTTCCAGCCTTGGAGGAAGTGTTTCCAAATGTCTCACACAGGTTCTGTGTGAGGCACATGTATTCAAATTTCAGAAATGATCATAAGGGGATAGCTTTGAAGAATTTGGTGTGGAAAGCTGCTAGGGCCACTAAAGTTTCCACCTTTAAAGCTGCTATGCTGAAAATTAAAACAATCAAGGAAAGTGCATATAAGTGGCTGTGTGATAAGCCAGCTGCCAGGTGGAGTAGGTCCCACATTAACACCTTCTGTAAGTCTGATATGTTGCTTAATAACATATGTGAATGCTTCAATGCAAACATATTAGATGCTAGGGACAAGCCCATCATTACAATGCTTGAGAAAATTAGGATCAATTTGATGGAGAAAATTCACAAGAAAAGGGACAAAATGAAGAAGTGTGAGGGTTTGCTATGTCCAACAATTTAAAAAATTGTGGAGGAGAATAAACTTGAGTTAGGAAATTGGATTCCTAAATGGAATGGTGATAAACAGTTTAAAGTCTCTGGCCCATATGGTAAACAATTAAAGGTTGATATAGGTGAGAAAACATGTGGATGTAGGAAGTGGGAACTCACTGGAATTCCATGTGCAAATGCAATTTCTGCATTGAATTGCCTTGGAAAAGAGCCAGAGAATTATGTGAACAAGTATTAAATGAAGGAAACATTCCTACAAACATATGACAATTTGTTAGACCCCGTTAATGGAAGGGACCTGTGGAAACAAACTAGATTAACTCCTGTGCTTCCACCCAACTATAGCAAACAACCTGGCAGGCCTAAGAAGAACAGAAATAAGAAAAATGATGAAAAGAAAGACAATCTACATAAACTTGGGAAAAAAATAGTGAAAATGACTTGTACACTTTGTGGTTCAAGTACTCATAACAGGAGAAGGTGTCCAAAATCCAGTAAAAGCACAAATCCACCAGCAAGGCAGAAACTACCAGTAAGTTGTTCACATTTTATCTTCATGTTACATTTGCTTTTGTTATCAAAACTAACTAACATATCCACTTCTACAGGTGAGAGAAAATAGAGGTGGGCATAACACATCAACCAAAAGGACAAGGTAGGAATCAGGTGGACCAGTTCCAATTGTTTGGCATGGAACTAAAAGGTTCAGGAAAAATACAAATACCCCTCCATGAAAACCACATAGTTGTAGTTTGTAATTTTTTGTTGGTGATATGAGTACTCTGTTGAAGTGCTCCTTTTGTGTAAATTCAGTACTCTATTTTTTGGATACGTATTTGCTTTGGCTTTAAGCTTTTTAGATGGTTTTATGTTTTTTGGGTGTGAAGTTAATTGTCGATGGTGACATAACTAATTTTGGAGGTCAAAGTAATTGTAAATGACATGATATTTAGAATGTGAAATTTTATGGAATTGACTCTAATACATTGCTCTATTTGGTGGATTATGGATTGTGAAATATATATACCATTATCATTAAATTGCAGGACTCAAAATGATAATATACTCAGCATTAACCATTAAATTAACAACCAACTTACCATTAATTTAACATTAGCATTGAATTAACATACATTAGCATTCAACAATTAACAAACAAAACAAAGCATTCTTCCAAACCCACTAAAGATAGCCACAGTTACAAAACAGAGCATTCTTCAAAACCCACTGTAAGCCAAATGTCTCACATGTCACTTTTCATATTATCCCCATTATTAAGGTTCTCCATATCCCCTACCCACAACAATAAAATCAAAACCCAAGATAAGAATAACATAACCCAAAGAAGCCTTTCCCTTCCTCTGTTTCTCCACATCACTGTTTCTGCTTCTAGTGCTCTAATCCTTTAAAGCAATCCGGGTATTATTTGTTTAGCTCTATCGCACATGGGTGGATCAACCCAGCTGAAAGTCTCACAAATTTGACAAGATCAAAATCTTATTCCAGGGTTTAGATATGTCCATGAGGTGCGAATGACTACTCTATTTCCACAGATACATATATGTTCCGTGGTGGTGCTCTTGCTCTTCTTTCCTTTCTTCTCTCCACTTCTACGGTTTATCTTTCTTCTCTCACTACATTAGTTCTCACACACGTGTATATATACTATAGTTATATTGATACACAAAAAAGAGGGAAAAATATTTTTGGCGAGAGAAATGGAAGGGATATGTTATTTACCTATTTTGCCCCTTTATTCCGTCAAATTATTAACCCCCTTACCAATTTAGAGTACATTGTAACAAAATTAATAGTTCAGCATAAAAATTGTAAGAACTAATAGTTGGTATGGCACAGTGTAACTGAGTGTATAGTTTGGGTGGGTAAAGTGCAATTAACCCAAATAAAAAATAGTGCTTGTAAGTTTGTTTTATTCTTGAAATTGGGCATCATTGAAGTAATTTGACTATTTGTTGTTAGATTACTTCATTGTTCACATTTCTTAGGTTGGTAGATTTTGAGACTACTAAATCAAGCTTTACACATATTGGTGAATTTTATTTTTGTAGTGTTTGTGCATCAATCAACAGATATGGTGTCACAATTAAGTGTTCCCAAGTATCAAAAGTCGGACGGCATTTGATTCTTCTCATTTTACTTTTCTTAGTTCATAAAAACTAGGAAAATACAACCCTTGTCATAACTTACTGGTTTGTGTTTGATGTAAATCTTGCGTATATTGAAGTATCGGTCCAACGTACATTGCATAAGAATGGTAGAAATCATAAAGAAATTTATATAAACAATGAGTTCCATGGAATAAAGCTCCTGGTCAAGATCTTCTACATGCACTCATCTAAATAGTACAACTGTGTTTGGTTCTTTAAAAACTAAATGTAAATTGTTTTCAACGTATAACAGTTTCTCAAGCAAACGAAAGATTTCGCACCTATTTAATAAATATCATAATTGCTGAAAATCATTTCGAACAATTTTTAAAGTGGCATTAGTTTGCATACAAATGTGAAAAGCTGTGTAAATGCCAGTCTTGTTATTTAAAACACCAACCAAATACATTATTTTACAATTTCTTGTAAAACCAACCCACCAGTCCACCACCACCCCCACCCCAAAAAATCAAAACCGGTGGGCAGTGATGCTATTGGAGGAGCAATTATGGCTTGCCACAGCAATGTACAAGCTTAAAAATATATGCTACAACTTCATAGTACTTTGTTGTTCTAGCAAAGCCACAATTGCTTCGGCAATAGGTTTAGCCAAAACAAAAAGATTTGCTCCAAAATAGGCAGCAATAAAAATACTGCACGTATCACACAAAATCACCACCAAATAAAATATAAAATTTTGGCAGTCAAAAAAATGGCAATCAATTCGAAGAGAAAAATGCTCACACGTCAGCAAAAAGGAAAAACAATAGCTATAGGTAAGACTAGGAAAATTAGATTCATTACAGTACAAATGTGCTGAAGCTACAAAAGGGGGACAAAAAGTGGAGATATCATCGGGAAGCAATCACGGGTGAAAAGACTTTGGGATTAATAAACCAAATGACACCCTCCTGGTGGTGGGGGAATCAAAATCTTGAAAAAGTGGAATTACCGCCTTCTCATCCCTCGGCCACCACGGCCACGGAAACCACCACCACCGCGTCCTCTACCCATAGCACCTGCTGCCGCTTCTCCCTGTGCGCTCTCTGACTGCAATTATCAATATCAGTCACCCATCACCATCAGAAGAAAATAAAAAACCTCTACAAAGGCAAATATGCGAGTACTTTTACAGGGCAATGATACCAACAATAAAGAAGGAAAAAGCATGAATGAATAAAATAGAACTACGATGTTTCGAGTTCAAAAAGCCTTCCAAGGTTTAAAGTAATATAAGTTCTATGGGTATGTTGCCCTATACAAATTATCATCCAAATTGAAGGGAATGACATTATACATTGACCAAGTAGTCACTAGTTTGGATATTACCGCAAAATGGCAAACATAGTGATTGATTAGTCTGGCAATTTGGGGTAAAACTGTGAATATGAGCCCCCAACAATGTAACACTGATTCATGTTTAGAGTGTTTGAATGTTATTCCACTGTACCCACCAGCCTCCCCAGCCCAGCCCCCGAAAATCTTATTTGTTTTCCTTCTGTTCAATCATCTCTGTCTATGTTCGAACTCCAAGCAACCAGTTCAGATGCCTCCCACCCCAACCCCCAAACCCAACAATGTTAATCTGCAGCATCAATAATACGAAAAATATTTACACACGCGAGTTACGACCAACTTCCAGTTGCTAGTGACTCGGCGTAGGTTGAGTGCATCACTCTGTAGGAGTACGTCACTAAACTCTACAAATGGGAGGAGGGGGAAAGAACTTTTTAAAAAACAGATGTTGAATAACAAAATATAAATTCATTACTAAAAGGTTATTCTTCCCTGGGAAACTAACTAAAAATTGACTCCATCTTTGCAAAACCTCAACAAAAAAGAGCTGAACAGAAGAATTGGTGGTTATTCTATGGTTAAAGATCAGTGCAAAGGAAGTCGCGACCACAGTTAAAAATAAAGACAAGTCTTTTGCAGAAATTGAGGAACACCATAACTAGACAAAATGTATAAACATGGATTTTCTTTTTCTTTTGATAAAACGGTTCATAGATACACCTGGTGTTCGACCACAGGAAGGCAGGGGGAGGGAAACGGGGTTCCCATGGTTCGAGCCATAGCAGTAGTTCGGGAAACCCACTCCCATTTCCACTTTGCTAGCACCTCAGGTGTGACATTTAAATACACATTGTGAAAAGTTCAAGATTGTCCGTGACGTGGGTCCTCAAACTTCACCTGGTTTCACCTCTATCTACCTGTCTTGAATACTTTTTCTCTCAACATAGAGGGCATCCGTTCTCCTGGCAGAGGAAGTTCCTGGGTACCTTTCCAGCCCCACCCGCCCACACCATCCCGCAATTTTATTTTTGAAGAGATTAGAATATATATATATATATAAATGCATTTCACAGAGTACACCAAATAAAGTTGAATCCCACTAATATCCAGCCCCATTCCAGTATACCAAACGCTGAAAACAATCATCACCTCTTATCATTATAGGGTACGAAATCTAGTCATTGCAAGATGTTATACAAGGATAAATTCTTAATTAGTCAAGCTTTACGATCACTAACGGGTTATTAACTTAGCATTACACGACATGAACTCATTATACATATAACAAATACACACTTCAAATACGGCTGGAAACCAATATAATACAACCTAATAAGACATGTCTCTTGGCAGGTCAATATGGGCTAAGCATTTTTTACACAGCCCCAATAGAATTATATAAGTACTAGAAGAAAATAAAATAATTCAATCATAGTCCACATTACCTTTGGGTTTTTCACCGTCTCATCCACACTTAAGATAAGACAAGCTGCCTCAGTAGCAGCATTGATAGCATTAATCTGTAACCAGAATTGAAGTCAGTACATGTTGAAACAGTAAACATGTAGAACATGTAGACAAGCAACCTCTTTAGGATGTTTCAGATTAAGATTTGTGTATCTAAAATTTCAGCAACAAAATAATATAGTATATTAGAAAACTACCTAATAAATTGAAAGGAATTCAAATATGATAGTTAAAATCTTCCTTAAGCGTGTGTTTGATTGCAAGGGTTTTCCATAGAAAATTTGGTAATTATTGGAAAATATGTACTTCTCCACCTTGGTGGTACTTCTTGATTGCCAAAATTCGTGGAAATCAATCCAATATTCCAAGCAGATCATCAAGTGAAGTCTTTAACTTTAAAAGAGAGGCTCTTAATTGAAGACAGTGGAAATATTCTTTAACAATAAACACATGAATATTAGTAAATTTACCTTAACAACTGCTGGCTCCCACACAAAGTTAGCATATGAATCAGCAATTCCGCCAGTGTTGATATCAACCCCATAAAGTGCGCCCTCACCTGTTCACAGTATGGAACCATCAGTAAACCATAAATATGGGGAGAAGCATATTACTTTTTCAATTGGAAAAAGTAGAAAATAGTGAGCTAACAATAACACTAAAAGCGCAACAACAATTTTGTTCTAATTTAATATGTAAAAAAGTTGACTAAAAAGCATAAATGGTCACAAGGATTAACTTATCACATTACGTATAAGGGTGTAATCATTGCTATGCTATTTAGCGTGCTATAAATGGATGGATAATGACATTTCATTGAATTAGCCCAGGTGATTACATAGCTGGACATGGTCACAAGGTTAAACTCATCCCAATGCCAAGAAGAGAATGCAGAAAAGGGCTAACCAGAAGGAAGTGCATGTTTCTGTCTCAGCTTGTTCAGCACATCAGTTGCATCAAATCCAGCATTGTCACAAAGCTGGCGTGGGATAACCTGTACAATATCATAAAAAATTGCACATGTATTATTCCAATCATTTCTTTAAGACGTGAGTTGGATATCTACTTTCAGAATCCTCGTAAAACAGTATATGCATCTCTTTTACCATAAGTCGAAGAGGACATGATAACAACTTAATAACCACATGAAATAAGTCATCTAACGCGCAAATCTAAGTATATGGTGCTTGTAAAATATGGCAAAGTTTGTACTTCCACAGTCCAGACCACAATATATTGAAGTAAATGTCATGTAACTTCTTATGTATATAAAGCATGATTTTACTGATTTAAGAAAAGAAATACATTAAAAGTGAGAAAAAGAGCCCTTCACAAAAGCCAATAATAAAAAATAGATGAGAGAAAGAAACATTTCTCTACATTCTTAATTGCTAAGGATAGATGATTACATAGAAATCAAAATATATTTTACAATACTAAAACTAAAATACTATAGGATGATGTCAACAATTAAATGTGCAGGAAGGGATCAATTATCATCTTACTTGTATGTACATACCATTCATGTGTTCTGTTACATAATTATATGCTCTAAACATTTGCGTACATATATTAAGAACAACTTTCTTTGGTTACCCAATACCAGTATGGGCAATTATTGATTATTACGAATTTACATGCTTTCATTTCACTTGGATAGTTTCAGATTTACTTCAGGAAATTAATATATCCAACAAAACGACCAATTTGCTCCCATTTCAGTACAACAAACGAATGGAGAACAAAAGATTACAAGGGAAGAAACAGGCAAGTAATAGAAGCTCAACAACTTAAAAAAGCATTCCTACTCATCTGAAATGGTATATGTGGTGGCCAATATCTAGGGGTTTTTCTTTTGGCCAGAATATCTAGGTTAAAAGTAAGCAAATTATCATCAACGAAAGCTTGGTAACACCTACCTCAAGAGCTTTTGCATATGAGTTTATAAATAGTTGGGACTTGCCAGCTATTGTGCGTGCATGCTGTCTCAAGTATCGACTTATTTCCATCTGCAACCAAGAAGCATTAACTGTCATCAATCTATTTAATATCCTCAGCTTTGATTTGACCAAGGGGAAGACATATTATTCATACATCAATCGCGCCACCACCAGCAACTACAGTAGAGTTCTTCAAAGCCCTCCTAACAATCATGATTGCATCATGTAAACTCCGTTCCGCCTCCTCAATGAACTAATAATCAGATTAAAAACCAATTTCTTTGTCAAAATAGCAATAACAAAAAAAAACCGAGCATCACCATTAACTGCAGTAATGCATAATTTCCAGACCTGATCAGCTCCACCGCGTAGAACAATAGTCGCCGTCTGGCCCAAAGGGCATCCACTGAATATATTGAATCGCTCGTTTCCAACTTGCTTCTCCTCAAAAATCTCACAAGTCCCAAGAACCTTTAGAAATATTAGGAGTCAACAGCCAATCAGGGTCAAAAGAGAGAAACAGAAGACATCTATTATAGTATGAAATATCTAATGATGCATAATTGTGTGTATCAAACCTCCTCAATAACATTGTTCACAGATGTCTGCACAGTTCCACCAGTAGCAGCTGCAACCCGATTCAGATCCTCTTCGGCAACACGACCAGCACAAAATATATCTCGATCTGCAAAATACTGATGACAAGAAAGCTATTTAGCATCTCTATTCATTATACTTATCAAATCACGGTTTAAAATAACATGTCGCTCATATCTGTTCGACGCCATAAGTTTATTAGTGTCCATCATCCAACTTTCGATAACTACCACTCACGTAAAAAAACCTAGCATATTACAATCATAGTCATGAGATTCTGAATGATTATGTGGACACATGCACACAAAAAAAAATGCAGTACTGGCGAGGAATTTTACATTCTCTTAGAAGTTAAAACTCAAATACATGTTCAAATGCATCTAAACATAGTATAGGTCACCACCTGTGTGGCTAGATCACCAATAGCCAGCCTTGACAGAACAATTTTGGCTCCACTCTGCACACATTTATCCAACTTATCGTAAATTATGTTCCACTCTGCATCAACGATCGACTGATACTGCAACGGATCTGAAAGTCTGCAACAGACAGGAAAAATAGTAAGACATATATTAAGAAGCACTTCTCAAATCTCAAGGAACATATACGAAAGATAAACCCATGTATCCTACCTTATCTCTGCGTTTTCTTTCTCTGATTTTAGTTCCAGTTCAATGTTTAGGAGGAGGATCTTGGGATTTGCAAACTTCTTTGGTTGCTGTTCAAAGCCGGCATATGAAAATGTCTTTTTAAAAGCAACACCATTTACAAGGAAGGAATCCCGCATAGTACCTCCAGGGACCTATAAGAGAACAAACAAATACGCAAACAAAGAAATAGATGAGCACAGAATGTATGCTCCCTTTATACACCCAGATTAACTAAAGAATCATGTCCACTATACAATGAGTCAATGATAATTATGCTTCATTACCCTAACTAAATTTTCCTGTGGCAGTAGTGTATTCACATAGATATCACGAGGTTATTGAACTCTTCAAGTATTTCAAATCACAAATATAATTCTAAAATGCATTGGGTACGACTAAGTAGGGGCACAACTAAATATAAAACTGTCGACAAAGATTAATAGCATCAATTCTTCAAACAAATTATGTAGATACTATAATGTATTGCTATGTGCGCTCTTGTGGACCTTTGGTCCACTCAAATATACCAGTGTTTTAAGAGGCGTTTGAGGCGTGCGCCTCAAGGCGGGGCGTCGGAAAAACGCCCTGAGGCATGATTTTTTGGAATAAAAATGAGGCTTACGCCTCACTGGGTTGAGGCGCACCTGAGGCGTACGCCTTCAAGCTTACGCCTCATGGCGTGTGAAGCGTTAAGGCATTAATAATGCTTTAAACCATAGATCTAAACGGCCAAAAAGAGGGGGAGAAAAACGGCGAGCAAAGAGAGAGAATAGGTGCGACGAGAACTTGAAGACGGTAAAGGAGACACAATTTGGAAGAGAAAAATGAAACTCAACTGAAAAAATGGTGGTCGGCGGCAGAGAAAGAACCCTAAGGTGCGGAACAAAGAAGATGGGAAAGAAGAAAGACGTTGGAACGGAAGACAATGGAAGGAAATAGACCTCGTTAGTCTCTTAATTATCTTTGGGACCCACACAAAACCCTCAAGTCTTTTGTCTTTTATCTTTTAGTCTATTTATCTTTTTGTCCTTTTGTTTAAAAATATTAGATTTTAAAAAAGCCTGCATTTTTATTCTTTTACTCCAAAAAAATTGATTTCTTTTTTCAAAAATATCAATTTTCTGTTATAAATATTTTTGTTTTTTAATATTATTTTTTTTCCTCTATATTTTATAAATATTTACGAAAATAAACTTTTATATTTTGGTTATGAAATTTTATAAATTGTTTGGGATTAAAGAACTTGTATGCAGGCATTAATATTTTGGTATGATTCACTAAAATAATTAGCTTTTATGTAGTAGCATGATATTTGCTTCATTGGTGTGACAATTTGAGATTGTTCTTATGTTTGTAAAGTCGTTATTTTACTTTTTTAATAATGATAATCATGTTAATTATATTTTTATAATTTTATTAGGGAAAAATTAAATAAAAAATGAGGCTTACGCCTCGCCTCAATCGGACAAAACGCCTCAAACTCGCCTCGCGCCTTTTAAAACATTGAAATATACAGTTTTGAAGTTATACCAAATTATGTTGTTTCCGATAGAAAAAAAAAATGGAGTGATGAATAATCGCTGTATCAACTATAAAATATAGCTAAAATGAAAATCCATATTTACCTTCTTTATCCCAATCATATTTATCCTATCTTCATCCCCAATTGCGAGGACAGCATCAACAACCATTGATGCAAAGAACTCCTTCTCTCCACCAATGAGCTTTGAAGAGAGTGTTGTAGCAGCACATTTAGCTAGTAAACTTCTTTTCTCTTCCAAACTCTTCCCCTCTATACTAACAGCTAATTCTTTGATCTTCTCAATTGCCTATTGCACCGAAGAGAATATTGAGAGTATAAGAACGAGACCTAAAAACTAAGCCACAAGCTTAAAGCATGCCACAAAACAACTCAAAACACATTACCAAATAACTAGCAGTTCGGTAACTACGTATCAGATTCTGTGGGTGGACCCCATCCTCAATAAAAGGTTTGGCTTCCTTCAAAAACTCCCCTGCAAGCAGAACTACAGTAGTCGTTCCATCACCAACCTGCACAATAACCACAACATAGATCAAATATTCATAAACATGTGGATGTGCACTTTTAGGAAGCTTGGAGTAGATAATATAGGCGCATTACACAATCGTATTATAAGCACTAGCTGCTCCATCTCAGCTCAATGTTAAATGGGCTTAAATACTTGAGGTCCACAGGACAAACGTGTCCCATTATGCTAACATAATAGGATTCAACAGTTTAGTGACGCAATGTCCTTGCATCTCGGAGCTTGTTAGCTTTCAGTATCACACTATCAGACACTTCTCAAATTAACAGACACAACAAAGGACTAACTTACCATGTTAAAAAACAAATGACAATCTGACATAAACCTAAGCAAAAATTGAATTATCAAAATAAACCACCAAATAGGACTTTAAGTTGCAATTAGCATATGCCCTTGGTATATCAAGGTTCTGTCTTCACTATCAAACACTTCACTCCATTTAGTAGAGCTATAACAGAACTGGGCTCAATCAGAATGGTTGAATATAGCTATAGTTGGGACATTTCTAATAATCACAAACATGCAGTGCATTTTTGGATCCTGATAAACTCTCAACTGAATTTAAGACAGTTGTTTGACACAGCTATGTTGAGCACTTCGTTGTTTTAGGTTTTATCTGTAGTTTGAAAATTACAGGAAGCCAGGAAACACAAGACACCATCACAAGTTGTGATCGGTTTAGTCTGAATATTGGTTTCAAATCGTTTAACAAGGATAACAAAGTATGCTCACAAGAATAACCTGACCCAATACCTTTAAAATGATGTCATCGTGTTAGTTGTTGCCAACAAAGTATGTACCACAGCCAATTCAGACTATAGATGTAATGATCATGTTTGTAGTTGAAAACATTAAGAGTTTAACCATTATATTTGGCTTTAGATAGTTAAGGAGGCTAATAAGCCTCCTAATCTGAAATTATGAATTGTAAGTACGACCCTTTAATACCTACATAGAGATTTTTCAGACTAATAAAAACAGGATTTTCATACCCTGGCATTTGCAGAACAAGAACAAACAGGCTTTCATGCATAATTCAGCTTTTAGATAAAAAACAAGTTTCACCTGAATGTATTAATAAATTCTACGCACATATGTGCAGCAGCGAGGTTTTCTATAAGTGACACGTACTCTTCCAACTCAAATGTCAGGTTCTACCTTTCTGGGATTTCCCAAATTGTTATTTCCCTCTCGGCGCACAATCAATATACAAAATCTAAAGACAATAGTTTTATTCGTTGACCATTGATTGCATTGACATTGACGTTTCTTAAAATGTTTAAAATTCAAATAGTGACTCTTAATTTAGTTCAGCAGGGAATATTTAACAGCAACAATTACAAACAAAATCAAAAGAACACTGGCAATAACGATAGTTATACCTCAGAATCTTGTGACTTGGCGATGTCGACAAGGATCTTTGCAGCAGGGTGTACAATGTCAAGAAGCTTCATAATGGTGGCACCATCATTAGATATGGTTGTGCCCTTTTCATCATGAATCAATTTGTCCATTCCCCTAGGCCCAAGCGTGGTTCGCACCACGTCAGCCACCACCATACACGCATTAATATTGCTCACCAACTGTGCCTTCCCTTGGGACGTATCCGTCCCTTCTTTCAGCAATATAATCTGGGGTTGCTGTCGATTTCACCAAACAACAAAAAGCAATTAATTTCTAACAAAGTGAATTGGATCTTCCATTCCAAGTAAAAACCAGATCTCATACACACACAGGGGAAACCAAATGAAAAGAAAATGATCCAACAAAAAATTAGAACTTACGATTTTATTTTATTTTGGGTAAAGTTCAAATCGCATAAAAACAACAAATGAATACACAATACAAGCGGCATACCCCAGGCATTTACATCAACACCATCACCAACACCCCCAATATCTACATATAAGCCGGTTAGTATAAGTTCTACTTCCATTTACAAACTTATTAGGGTTTTGTTGTTTCTGTTTTCAAAATCTGAAACTCTCTCCTCAGACAGGTGAACCTAGTTTCCATAATACCAACCTACCCTAAGATCAGTTCAAGTCTCAAATACAAAAAAAAAGTGAAAGAAACAAAAATTAATCGGAGATTTTGATATTCGTTTCTTTCTCTAACATTTTCTCATAAACCAAACGATGCAATAAAAGGATAGCAGTGAGAAGATAAGACGTAAAAATGAGAAGATTCATATGTGCTATATATACAAATATATGTATAACTATATACATGCATCTGTAGAGAGAAAGAGAGATTACCATCATTGCAGACATTTTGAGAAGGGGGAAGGGTTAGAGCAAGTGGACCGGTCAGTAGGAATATTCCGGCGACGAGATAGCCGGCGGCGGCTGTGGAGAAAAGGTAAAAAGCTAGGGTTTTTGTAGTAGTAGCGTACTCGTTGCTCGCTCTACTCACACTCAGGACCTTCGAGTCCTTTTGCTTTCTCTCTCTCCTCTTTTAGGGCTCTCTCGTCACTTCTACTTGTTTCAATTTTATTTTTTGTACCGTGACCTTTTAGTCCCTCGAATTCAAATTTATTAAGTTTTAGTTCAAAAAGCTAACTTCTATCAAAATGGGAAATTCTAATTAGACCACAAAAATTCTTCAAAACAACCGCATATTTAAAATTATGATAAAAATATACAAAAAAATTTAAAACACTACTACATACACAATACATTATATATTAAAAAAGAGTGTTATTTATATTGCACATATTTATCATAAATGCTCTTTTCATAATTTAACTAAAAACGCATCTCAACATTTTATTTTTTTGCATAAACACCCCATCATCTATCCTTCATTTAACTAATTTACTCAATGATTGTAAACATTAACATATCCATTTATCTAATGGCTGATAAATTAATCTGACATTCACGCAAATAATCAAACCAATCTCTCCCATTTTCCCCCATTCATCATCACATGCCTTTTGTAACAAGTAAAACAAATGAGAGAGGAGAGACTCGGTTCTTCTTCATTTGAACTCCCAAAATCAAGAAATCACAACCAAATTAAAGTTCAAACCTAATTAGTAGGTAGTTTGAAACTTAAATTATGATAAAGAATAAGCATTGTACTTGAGATATGGTGGAGAGTAATCATCAAAATGAAGTTGGTGGTCACATTTCAGTCCAAAATGAAGCTAAAGATGTATTGTGGTTGTTATTATGGGTGTATCAATGTGTATTTAGGATTTCATAAATCATTCTACGTCATTCAAATTAAAACATACATGTAATCCCCAAAACATAGTATAAAAGGGTTATGTCCATGCCTTATTCAATTTATTTAAGGAGAGTGAGTCATCTACAACTTTTCTCAAATAAGACGAGTGTGTACAAGTACAAACACACACACCTAAAGAGAATTGAGTTTATATTAAATTACTCTCCCAAAGTAAACTGAGCTGTATTTTCAAATGTACCTAATACATTATTAAATAACAGAGTCTGAAAGATCTTAATTATAAGCTTAGTGATGTTGAAGGAGATCATTTACTAATAGAAACTCTTTTTCAAAGAAAGCGTTGATCTTAATTTCGATGATGGAGATGAAATTTTTGTTAAGCATACCAATGAAGGAGAAGCTAATAATAATGATAAGCCTCTGATCCTAGTTGTGGCGATGAATCACGTGAGCCAGCAAATGTAGACCATACCACGTATGATTATAATCCAGTAAAAGTAATTGACATGAATCACGTTTTTATAACAAACAAACTAAGTACATAACACTTCAGTACCATGTAGTAACTATTTAATAACAACATAATAGCAACTAATATTTGTTGAATTTATTTTATAAGTATTTAATTCCAGGAAAAGTTTAGTTAACTGAGCTCAACAAAAAGAAAGATGGATTAAAACTATAGTTGTTATCCGAAAGTCTGACCGAGGTACTAGTACAAAAAGGCCACGGGTACTTTTGGGTTGTAAAAAAGGAAGGGTACCTCGTGATAACTAACTGCAAAAACATGTACCTGAAAAAAGAGATAGTGCTACGAAGAAGTGCAATTATCCATTTGCAATACGTGGTTTGAGTATCAGTGTGGATAAATGAAAGTTAAAAATAACATAAGGAATTCATAAGCATGACTTACTTGAAGAAAAATTCAGGAATCGTATTGCCTAGGTTGATTTTAGAGTTTTTATCAAAAATAATTTAAGATTTGATAAGCAAAATTAAAACTCTAAGTCTAATCAATTTTACTCTCGAAACCTATATTGTATTATCTAACAATTTAATTAAGTAATCACACAACACCAGAAATTTACGAGGTATCCCTACTTGTGTAAGACTAATTATCGGGACTAACCAACAGTACTTCACTATGATCAAAACGGAATTGCAGACTCAATGACTTACAAAAATTGCTTCCCCATAATTTACGCAACAGTCCCGTTAATTCCTTGAACGTAGAATCAAACCGCAGCTGGCTTAGCGTAGCACTTCTCACTTTTCCGGCTTATTTGTCCCCTCCTTCCACGCACTTGATCACAATCCTTCACCCCTTGTCTGCGATCTCCCTTATTGTGCGTTAGCCACTTCGCTCACCCCATCTTCAATCGCAATCAAAGACACTCCCGCGGACCGTGAATGTTTGTAACCCTAGTTCTTAAAATTGAAGAACAATAGGCTCTCCTATGGCATATAAACAAAACCTAGGCGGTATTTCAAAACTTTCAAAAATTGATTCTAGCGTTTGAATATTTTTTGCCTCAAAAAGCTCTTTAAAATCATGTATTTTTAACCAAAATCAATGGTTATATTTATAAGAAAAATATAGAGTTAAAATCCTTTTTGGAATAGGTTAAAAATATTAAAAAATGAATTTTTGTGATAAAAAATCATGCTACAAAAATTAATGCCGGACCAGTACATGTCGAAAAAGTGTAGACCGGTCCAAAATTGAAAAAAAGCAATTTCGTGAAAAATCCCTTTTGCCAGACCAGTACAAAAAGTGCTAATGTATACCGGTCCACCCAAAAATACAAAGTTGCCTTCATTTAGCTCTAAGACATGTGGACTTTGCTTTAGATGGACTTAGACCATCATGGAAAATAAACGTAACGGCAACACGTGAGTTTCCAATACAAATTCGAATTTTAACTTTTCAACATCCCTTTTCTTTTTATTTAAAATTCCTTTTTATTTTATATTTTTCTTTTTACTATATTCCACCGTATTAAATCTATTTGGGCACCAATTCGACTCATATTTCAGAGACAAATTTATGGAACATGCTAGACATGAAAAAAATAAGTTTTTTCAATAATTTGTGTCGACTGGCCTTTTCGGATTTCGGTAAAACTCAATAAAAATACTTAAAAATAAATCTGACTCAAAAGCTTTTTAAATTTCAAATATTAAACTCAAACACCACCTATATTTTGAATCAAACCATATACTCAATTTACCTTAGGTCCAGAATTATGTGCAGTGTATCTGTTAAGTTCAGCAATCTTCCGTTAATTGTTGTGTCTTCAAAATCTTCAATTCGACTCAAACAATTATAACGAAAAAAGTGTTTTTGACATCAGAATAAAGTCAACTAAAAATATAAACCTAACAACCTCCCCTTTTGACTATTCTGATGGCAAAACACATACAGCTAATAGAGACGCTTTTGACGCGATATCTATAACATCTCATTACATACTCTAAATTGAATTAGTCTATAATAACAAGATTCAAAGACATGCCTAACTCTAAGTCTCAATGTCAGCTGCAACACTTCATAAGACAAAAAAGAGCGAGCTGGATAATTAACATGTTAATCTTGAAACATTAAAGCTCAACAAACACCTAGTGAAGCAATGGCGTAAAGAGATACACTAATCAAATAAGCAAAAAATTATATATCTATCCCCTTCAAAATATTCCTACTTTATTACTCTCCTTCACATATGCATTCTCCCTCTTTATCTCTCCCCCTTTTTGTCATAGGAATAGACAAAGTAATGAGTATGAAAAGCAGCGAAGCATAGAAAGAATAAGAATTATGCAAAGCAAATAATATCAATTAACAAAAATTGCAAATCCTGTTTAACCAAAAAGATTATAGCTAGCAAAGATATCCACTAATCTCAAAACCTTCTAAATAAGACCTCGAGAAACCCTTTCTTCACCAATTCCCAATTTTTCCATGGATTTGGGTTGGAGTTTCTAGAGCAAAATTGCCTAAAAAAATATTTTAGCATAAATACTCAACAAGCATTGCTATGTAACAAGTATCAAATCCGGAATATAACAATTAAGTTCCAAAACACGTGATTTCCAGTAATATGATACATATACTATACATATAATAATTCATCAACAATTCAGCATATATACGACATGCAACACAAAGTAAAAATATATACCCCATTGTGCTATAAATATGAATTGTACAAAGCGCTATCGAATAATTATGATTTTTAAAACACTAGCGCATCCATATACAAGAGAATTTAGAAAGTCTCTAAGCCATTATTTTTCAACTAATATATTTTCTCCTTCAGAAGCAATCCTTTTTTTTTCCTCCAAAATATGCAATTTTGCATTCAAACTTGCGATATTTTTGTGCAAGCATTTTTTTTTCTTTTCTTTTAATGGACGCTTTCACCCCTAGTGGAGGCCAGCTATTTCCTTTTTAGTAGCTTTCGGTTCTCCTTCTACTATGGTAGCCCTTTTCCATCCTTATAATTTTTTTTCTCACATGCTTGTCTTCTAATTTTATGCTCAACATTACATCACCAAAATCTCACTGCATTAATTACGATGATTTTCTTAGACTCTCTCCCTAAATAATAGTATATGGGGGCTTTTAAAGTTTCAAATTAAAAGCAAGAGCCTAAGTGCATCTGATTATTCAACATGCATCAATGTAGATTGTGCAGTGTAGTGTGTGGGATATACATAAACTCTTAAGTGATTGAAATAATATGCTACCGGTTATCGAATCATCAAAGCAATATATACATATATCTCCAAATTAAGTAATTATATGAAAATCTAGAGATATCCATGTAGGTCGGAAAATACCCTAGAGGGGGGGTGAATATGGTTTTTAAAACTAAATGCGGAATTTAAAAATCTTTTCAAAAATGTTTAAGTAAAACAATTTACTAAACAAATTTATCAAGGAATGTAAGCAAATAAACAATCAAGCACAAGAGCAAATAAATAAGCAATCTCAAACAATTTAAACAATCAATAATAAAGAGATTGAGTAAGAAAGATTGAACCAATTTGAAGTCGAAGATTTTTTGTCCACACGGTTCGGCTTGTTCCCCCTACTCCGCGCTCGGTTAGTTCCCCGAGAATTTCCACTATAACCGATCTCCTTCCGGGTGAAGATCAAACCTCTACAAGTGTTGTCTCACACACTCTACAAGTATTGCTACACCACAATACTCTCACAAGATACCCTCTTGCTAACCTTGTGAAATTTACCTTTCACAATTTCTAAACAAGAATTTACCTTCTTGTTTTTCCTATGAGATTTACCTCTCACAATTGAATACAAAATTGTTTGGTGATTCACACCAATTTACAATAACTCTCTCAAGTGTGTAAAGAATACAATTTGAAGCTCACACTAGAGATATCAAAAATGATCAAAATATATAGCTCAAAAATGAAGCATATGATCAATAAAATGAATTGAATACTTGAATAACTTTGTATATATGTAAAATAAGTTTGTAGAATGATTCAAGTGTGTTAAAACATGTCTAAGACATCATATTTATAGCTTACAAAATCATATGGCCGTTGGGGATGATTAAGAGAGGTTTTGGCTCCAAGGTATACATTTTCAAACTTTCCAACAGCTAGTTTTGACAAAAAAATTCAAAATTGTTTTGTTAATTTCTCTTAATTAGACCGTTGGATCATGCTAAAATTTTAGTCAAAATTGCCAGGAGATGTTGTCTAACTACTGTACAAATTTCAAAACGATCGGAGTTCGGGAAGGCCTCCATTTTACCGTTAGATCAAAACTGGACAGAAATTGAGCGAATTTTAAATGTAAAATAAAAATATTTTTCCAATTTAATAATTTAGTTCCAAATAAAATTCTAATGATTTTTGAACCTCAAATATATGTTTATAAGATACCCATTTTTATTATAGCTTAAAATATGATCATTTAAAATTAATATGAATTTATTTTGAAACTCGGTTTTTGTAAAATGATGTTTTTCAAATAAATTCAATTTCAAGCTAGTTTGAATCAATCTTTAAAAGATGCATGAATATGTTTGAGCTATAGGAATTTGATCAATAAAGTATCTTTACATAAAATCTAAGCACTCACTCAATTACCGAATAGATGAGTCTTCGAATGCTTCGATTTGTTTCTTCAAATTGATTCTTCACTTGAAGCTTTTCCCTTGAAGCTTTTGCATATGATTCTTGATCTTTGTGCTTCATGGATTTGCATTGCTAGCTTGTGGGTGATGAGATTGATCTTCTTGTCTTGTCCAACGCTTGTAGAAGAATGATCTGAATTCGGGTAGATCGGTTTTAGTCGAATGCTTCGTTGACTTGATCGGATATTGATTGAATGATCCTTGTCAAACTTCCTTTGAGGAATCATGCTATTCTTGATTTTCCAAATAAGAAATCTATAATCTTATATCAAGAACATGTTAAATTACACATGATTAATTTATTGTTATTATCAAAATAAGATTATGACCTTCAAGGTCAACAATCTCCCCCTTTTTGATGATGACAATAAATTAATGTGTGTTTTCAATAACAAGAATAAATAGCATATGAATAATTGAAATATGCTCCCCCTAAATTTATGCATAGATAAAATAAAGATTATTAAAAGCATTACAAATATTTGAGATAGTTTTAAAAATTAATAAAAGAATTTTGATCTCAAATAAGGTTTTCAAAAGAAAACAATTGTCAATATTAAAGACATAAAAAAAATTAATGGTCTTACCAACATTAATTGTCGCCAACACACATTTTAAAATCTCCCCCTTTTTGATGATGACAATAAATTAATGTGTGTTTTCAATAACAAGAATAAATAGCATATGAATAATTGAAATATGCTCCCCCTCAATTTATGCATAGATAAAATAAAGATTATTAAAAGCATTACAAATATTTGAGATAGTTTTAAAAATTAATAAAAGAATTTTGATCTCAAATAAGGTTTTCAAAAGAAAACAATTGTCAATATTAAAGACATAAAAAAATTAATGGTCTTACCAACATTAATTGTCGCCAACACACATTTTCTCCCCCTATGGCAACATCAAAAAGGGATCAAGGCCACGGAGAGAAAATGGTAACTCCAAGAGTGCTTCATCTATGAGGCCAAGGTGTGTATGCCTCTCCATCTTTTGCCAAATTTTTTTTTTTTAATGGCTCAATAAAATGTCAAAACACGAAATATAAATGCAAAATAAAACAAGTATGAATATTAAAGACATAAAGCATTTAAAAGTCTTACCACAATATTTAAAGTCGGTATAAAAAATCTTACCACAGCAGAAAAAAAATCTTACCGCAGCAAAAAAAGAAAAAATCTTACCTTTTACCGCAGTATCAACATTACGCACATTTTCTGCCCCTATGTCAACATCAAAATGGGATCTAGACTGTGTGAGGACGCCGAATTCTAGATGCACGCGGGGAGGGTGGCGCTGTATTTTTGACTTATTTTTTTTTAGGATGACAGCTTTTCTTTTTCGGGATTCTTTTCATTGTTAGATGCCTTTTGTCCCCCTCTTTCTTGTTGTCTTCCTCGAGATCCATTTTCTTCTTATAACTTTTATATGGGATATCTATGAGTAAGGGAAAGCAAATCACAAGTATGTCGAATACCTTGCATTGTACAGGTTCTTCTTGTGCTGCTTGCATTTATAGACGTAAGAGATGTCAGCCATGGTGTGAATATGCACAAATTTTTCGGGATGTGATTGGTCGTCAAGATTATCGCACAATCTTCAACGTTTTTGGGATAAAGAGTGTTGCAAATATTTTACAAACTATTCCTGAACATCAATATTTTGAGACTCTCACTTCATTTCTTTTTGAAGCTAAGGCGAGAGTCGAGAATCCCAGTAAAGGCTGTACTGCGCTTATTGTTTCTCTTGAACAAAAGGTACAAGAGTTGCAATCACGGGTGACAGCGTTAGAGGCTTTGCAGTCACGAGTGACAACATTAGAGGCTCGATTAGGAGAGTCTTCTAGCACTAACCAATACTTTTCTTTTGCTCCTCCTAGAAGTTCTACAGGGCTCCTATCGTTAACAGAAAATGTTGCACCTGAAATTCTTCCGACTGCCGGGAATCTTTCAGATCATAGTGCTTTTCTAACTAATGTGGGTTTGCCGGCATATCCGACTCTGTCAGATTATCAAGCTGCTTTAGAAGGTTATTCATCGCAATTTTCTCAAAGTGGTGCTGGTGTGGAGGTTCCCGAGCCAATGAGTCCTGATTGGACAACTCTATTAGATATGGAGCATAATTTTGTTGATTATTCTTCTTCTAGTCTTGATGCTATTTTGAATTTTGATTCTGATGATCTTCAGATTATTTTTCCTTCTTTTCTTTGAATAACAGATAATGATTTTTAGATGGCAAAATTATTGTTAGTTTATAATAACATGCAAAATAAAGACTTGTGTTGTTTACTAAATTGACAAGCATCACAAATTTTATTTTTTTAACAAATTTAGTTTTAGACAATCCTTTAACTAATTCCTTTTTAGATAATTTGTGAATTTAATCCATATTAGCATGACCTAATCTTTTATGCCATAACCAAGAAGCATCATTTAACATAGATAAACATTTAACATCTTGTTGAGACAAATCATCAAGTTCAAAAGTATATGCGTTATTAGATCTATAAGCAACAAACGAGATAAAATTATCACTAATATTTTTAACAATGCAACATTCGGATTTAAAAATAACTTCATAACTTTTATCACACAATTGACTAATGCTAAGTAAGTTATGTTTTAAACCGTCAACAAGTAAAACATTATCAATATAAGAATATTTATTACCAACCTTACCTATACCAATGATTTTGCCCTTGGCGTTGTCCCCGAAAGTCACATTCCCTCATTTCTTGGGAATAAGACTTAAGAAGTTGTTCTTGTCTCCCGTCATGTGCTTTGAGCAACCACCATCCAAGAACCACTTGGTTTTGCTACCTTTGGCTTTCAAGCACACCTACACCATAACTTTAAGTAACTTCTCCTTTGGTACCCAAAATGTGTTGGGTGCCTTTGGGTTAGCAAACATAATGGTTCCTTTTGGAACCCAAGCAAGCTTCCTTTTAGGAAAACTTTCATTTCGATAAAAACAATGATCCACATAATGAGTATTTCTTCCACAATATGAGCAAAGATGAGTGGGATCATGAGGTGTGTATGTTTTAAAAAAGTTTTTGTAGTCCTTTTGGTTGTCAATTTGGTTATAGCCCAAACCGGCTTTATCGAAAACACACCTTTGCATTCCTAATAATTTATCCAAGTTATCCTTTCCTTTGGTGAACTTGGCTAGACTATTAGTTAAGTCATCCACTTGATCTTTCAATTTGACATTTTCTAATACAAGTGAGTTTGGAGTTTCTTTCTCTTTTCCTTTCTTCAAGGTTTTGTTTTCATTTTTCAAAAATACATTTTCTTTCTCAAAGTTTTCACACTTGCTAGAAATAATCAAATTTTCCTTTTTGAGGCTTGCATACATTTTAGACAAATTTTTAAACTTTTTATGCAATTCATCAAACATATCATATAATTCTTCATAGTCATTCTCATCATGTATATCATTATCAATAGATGCATTATCATCACTAGATGAGTCATAAGAAGAGTGTACCTTATCGTCTCTTGCCATAAGGCAAAGATTTGCCGTTTCCTCATCGCTAGAATCGATATTGGATTCACCTTCTTCGGAATCACTCCAAGTACCTTTGAGGGCGTGTCGTACTTGCTTGAAGGCTTTGTCTCTTTTGTCTCTTCTTTCCTTTCTTCTAACCGGGCAATTTGTTTTGAAATGCCCTGATTCATGGCAATGGAAACACTTCTTTTCTTCTTCATTTTCAACTATTGGTTGAATAGATCGATCATTGTTCCTTTTTGATGACGGATCAAAGTTGTTTCCTTTACCTTGAAATTTCTTCTTCTTGGCTAGAAATTTTATGAATTTTCTAAAAAGAAGAGCCATATCCTCATCTTCTATCATCAACTCTTCATCATTATCTAGTTGAGTTGCTTTGAGAGCTAGAGACTTTTTGGCTTTTGAATCACTTTCTTCTTCTCTTGCCAATTCCTTCTCATGGGTTTTAAGTGAACCCAAGAGTTCATCCATGCTTAGCGTCTTGAGATTCTTGGCTTCTTGAATAGCCGTTACTTTGGGTCTCCATTTCTTGGGAAGAGTTCTAAGAATCTTTCGAATCTTATCCTTATTAGAATATTCATTTCCAAGAAGATCTAAAGCATTAGTAATAATAGAGAACCTACTATACATATAAGCAAGTGATTCATTAGGATCCATTTTAAAAAGTTCATAATCATGAACGAGCATATTAATATTATCATCCTTAACTTGTGAGGTTCCTTCATAGGTAACTTCTAATTTGTCCCAAATTTCTTTGGCGGTTTTGCAACTAGAGATTTTGTTGTATTCATCCATAGTTAAAGCACAATGTAATGAATTTAAAGCTTTAGCATTGAATTGAATTTTTCTAATATCATGCTCATTGTATTCGGATATAGACTTGGGAATAACATTTCCCATTTCGTCGGTTTTTGTAATTTCATAAGGTCCAATAAGTGTAACCTTCCATTGTTCAAAATCACTAGCTTGAAGGAAAGTACACATACGACTTTTCCAATAACTATAATTTTTGCCATCAAATAGAGGTGGTCTAGTGGTGGAAGAACCTTCGTTAATTCCGGTTCCTTGATAAATAGACATGATCGTAAACTCTAAGATTGTTAAATCAAAACAAGAGTACAACCTCTGATACCAATTGTAGGTCGGAAAATACCCTAGAGGGGGGGTGAATAGGGTTTTTAAAACTAAGTGCGGAATTTAAAAATCTTTTCAAAAATGTTTAAGTAAAACAATTTACTAAACAAATTTATCAAGGAATGTAAGCAAATAAACAATCAAGCACAAGAGCAAATAAATAAGCAATCTCAAACAATTTAAACAATCAATAATAAAGAGATTGAGTAAGAAAGATTGAACCAATTTGAAGTCGAAGATTTTTTGTCCACACGGTTCGGCTTGTTCCCCCTACTCCGCGCTCGGTTAGTTCCCCGAGAATTTCCACTATAACCGATCTCCTTCCGGGTGAAGATCAAACCTCTACAAGTGTTGTCTCACACACTCTACAAGTATTGCTACACCACAATACTCTCACAAGATACCCTCTTGCTAACCTTGTGAAATTTACCTTTCACAATTTCTAAACAAGAATTTACCTTCTTGTTTTTCCTATGAGATTTACCTCTCACAATTGAATACAAAATTGTTTGGTGATTCACACCAATTTACAATAACTCTCTCAAGTGTGTAAAGAATACAATTTGAAGCTCACACTAGAGATATCAAAAATGATCAAAATATATAGCTCAAAAATGAAGCATATGATCAATAAAATGAATTGAATACTTGAATAACTTTGTATATATGTAAAATAAGTTTGTAGAATGATTCAAGTGTGTTAAAACATGTCTAAGACATCATATTTATAGCTTACAAAATCATATGGCCGTTGGGGATGATTAAGAGAGGTTTTGGCTCCAAGGTATACATTTTCAAACTTTCCAACAGCTAGTTTTGACAAAAAAATTCAAAATTGTTTTGTTAATTTCTCTTAATTAGACCGTTGGATCATGCTAAAATTTTAGTCAAAATTGCCAGGAGATGTTGTCTAACTACTGTACAAATTTCAAAACGATCGGAGTTCGGGAAGGCCTCCATTTTACCGTTAGATCAAAACTGGACAGAAATTGAGCGAATTTTAAATGTAAAATAAAAATATTTTTCCAATTTAATAATTTAGTTCCAAATAAAATTCTAATGATTTTTGAACCTCAAATATATGTTTATAAGATACCCATTTTTATTATAGCTTAAAATATGATCATTTAAAATTAATATGAATTTATTTTGAAACTCGGTTTTTGTAAAATGATGTTTTTCAAATAAATTCAATTTCAAGCTAGTTTGAATCAATCTTTAAAAGATGCATGAATATGTTTGAGCTATAGGAATTTGATCAATAAAGTATCTTTACATAAAATCTAAGCACTCACTCAATTACCGAATAGATGAGTCTTCGAATGCTTCGATTTGTTTCTTCAAATTGATTCTTCACTTGAAGCTTTTCCCTTGAAGCTTTTGCATATGATTCTTGATCTTTGTACTTCATGGATTTGCATTGCTAGCTTGTGGGTGATGAGATTGATCTTCTTGTCTTGTCCAACGCTTGTAGAAGAATGATCTGAATTCGGGTAGATCGGTTTTAGTCGAATGCTTCGTTGACTTGATCGGATATTGATTGAATGATCCTTGTCAAACTTCCTTTGAGGAATCATGCTATTCTTGATTTTCCAAATAAGAAATCTATAATCTTATATCAAGAACATGTTAAATTACACATGATTAATTTATTGTTATTATCAAAATAAGATTATGACCTTCAAGGTCAACAATCTCCCCCTTTTTGATGATGACAATAAATTAATGTGTGTTTTCAATAACAAGAATAAATAGCATATGAATAATTGAAATATGCTCCCCCTAAATTTATGCATAGATAAAATAAAGATTATTAAAAGCATTACAAATATTTGAGATAGTTTTAAAAATTAATAAAAGAATTTTGATCTCAAATAAGGTTTTCAAAAGAAAACAATTGTCAATATTAAAGACATAAAAAAAATTAATGGTCTTACCAACATTAATTGTCGCCAACACACATTTTAAAATCTCCCCCTTTTTGATGATGACAATAAATTAATGTGTGTTTTCAATAACAAGAATAAATAGCATATGAATAATTGAAATATGCTCCCCCTCAATTTATGCATAGATAAAATAAAGATTATTAAAAGCATTACAAATATTTGAGATAGTTTTAAAAATTAATAAAAGAATTTTGATCTCAAATAAGGTTTTCAAAAGAAAACAATTGTCAATATTAAAGACATAAAAAAATTAATGGTCTTACCAACATTAATTGTCGCCAACACACATTTTCTCCCCCTATGGCAACATCAAAAAGGGATCAAGGCCACGGAGAGAAAATGGTAACTCCAAGAGTGCTTCATCTATGAGGCCAAGGTGTGTATGCCTCTCCATCTTTTGCCAAATTTTTTTTTTAATGGCTCAATAAAATGTCAAAACACGAAATATAAATGCAAAATAAAACAAGTATGAATATTAAAGACATAAAGCATTTAAAAGTCTTACCACAATATTTAAAGTCGGTATAAAAAATCTTACCACAGCAGAAAAAAAATCTTACCGCAGCAAAAAAAGAAAAAATCTTACCTTTTACCGCAGTATCAACATTACGCACATTTTCTGCCCCTATGTCAACATCAAAATGGGATCTAGACTGTGTGAGGACGCCGAATTCTAGATGCACGCGGGGAGGGTGGCGCTGTATTTTTGACTTATTTTTTTTTAGGATGACAGCTTTTCTTTTTCGGGATTCTTTTCATTGTTAGATGCCTTTTGTCCCCCTCTTTCTTGTTGTCTTCCTCGAGATCCATTTTCTTCTTATAACTTTTATATGGGATATCTATGAGTAAGGGAAAGCAAATCACAAGTATGTCGAATACCTTGCATTGTACAGGTTCTTCTTGTGCTGCTTGCATTTATAGACGTAAGAGATGTCAGCCATGGTGTGAATATGCACAAATTTTTCGGGATGTGATTGGTCGTCAAGATTATCGCACAATCTTCAACGTTTTTGGGATAAAGAGTGTTGCAAATATTTTACAAACTATTCCTGAACATCAATATTTTGAGACTCTCACTTCATTTCTTTTTGAAGCTAAGGCGAGAGTCGAGAATCCCAGTAAAGGCTGTACTGCGCTTATTGTTTCTCTTGAACAAAAGGTACAAGAGTTGCAATCACGGGTGACAGCGTTAGAGGCTTTGCAGTCACGAGTGACAACATTAGAGGCTCGATTAGGAGAGTCTTCTAGCACTAACCAATACTTTTCTTTTGCTCCTCCTAGAAGTTCTACAGGGCTCCTATCGTTAACAGAAAATGTTGCACCTGAAATTCTTCCGACTGCCGGGAATCTTTCAGATCATAGTGCTTTTCTAACTAATGTGGGTTTGCCGGCATATCCGACTCTGTCAGATTATCAAGCTGCTTTAGAAGGTTATTCATCGCAATTTTCTCAAAGTGTTGCTGGTGTGGAGGTTCCCGAGCCAATGAGTCCTGATTGGACAACTCTATTAGATATGGAGCATAATTTTGTTGATTATTCTTCTTCTAGTCTTGATGCTATTTTGAATTTTGATTCTGATGATCTTCAGATTATTTTTCCTTCTTTTCTTTGAATAACAGATAATGATTTTTAGATGGCAAAATTATTGTTAGTTTATAATAACATGCAAAATAAAGACTTGTGTTGTTTACTAAATTGACAAGCATCACAAATTTTATTTTTTTAACAAATTTAGTTTTAGACAATCCTTTAACTAATTCCTTTTTAGATAATTTGTGAATTTAATCCATATTAGCATGACCTAATCTTTTATGCCATAACCAAGAAGCATCATTTAACATAGATAAACATTTAACATCTTGTTGAGACAAATCATCAAGTTCAAAAGTATATGCGTTATTAGATCTATAAGCAACAAACGAGATAAAATTATCACTAATATTTTTAACAATGCAACATTCGGATTTAAAAATAACTTCATAACTTTTATCACACAATTGACTAATGCTAAGTAAGTTATGTTTTAAACCGTCAACAAGTAAAACATTATCAATATAAGAATATTTATTACCAACCTTACCTATACCAATGATTTTGCCCTTGGCGTTGTCCCCGAAAGTCACATTCCCTCATTTCTTGGGAATAAGACTTAAGAAGTTGTTCTTGTCTCCCGTCATGTGCTTTGAGCAACCACCATCCAAGAACCACTTGGTTTTGCTACCTTTGGCTTTCAAGCACACCTACACCATAACTTTAAGTAACTTCTCCTTTGGTACCCAAAATGTGTTGGGTGCCTTTGGGTTAGCAAACATAATGGTTCCTTTTGGAACCCAAGCAAGCTTCCTTTTAGGAAAACTTTCATTTCGATAAAAACAATGATCCACATAATGAGTATTTCTTCCACAATATGAGCAAAGATGAGTGGGATCATGAGGTGTGTATGTTTTAAAAAAGTTTTTGTAGTCCTTTTGGTTGTCAATTTGGTTATAGCCCAAACCGGCTTTATCGAAAACACACCTTTGCATTCCTAATAATTTATCCAAGTTATCCTTTCCTTTGGTGAACTTGGCTAGACTATTAGTTAAGTCATCCACTTGATCTTTCAATTTGACATTTTCTAATACAAGTGAGTTTGGAGTTTCTTTCTCTTGTCAAACTTCCTTTGAGGAATCATGCTATTCTTGATTTTCCAAATAAGAAATCTATAATCTTATATCAAGAACATGTTAAATTACACATGATTAATTTATTGTTATTATCAAAATAAGATTATGACCTTCAAGGTCAACAATCCAGAATAAAAAACAATTACAATCACATGCATGCATGCAAATAATGAATTTTTTAAGGAATTCAGGCAAGATTGCAATTGAAAATTCAAAACCAAAATTCACTTTGCTTCGGTACTTATGCAAGGAGTTAAAATTGACCGAAGCAACAAACTCACCTAGCATAGCCATCCATCCATCCAATCATATGCTAGGCAGACCCCCTATCACCAAAGTAGGTGCAATAATCCTTTTCGGGACCCAAACTTTCTTAATCCGAAGAGTCCTATATTTTTTTGTTCCCCTCTACCCAAAACCCTAACCCTCTTGTTTTCATTATTTTTCTCTCTCGGTTTAGGTTTAGGAATAAGATTTGGAACACTATTCGGCATATGATTCAAAGCTTGCCGATGAAATTCTCTCAAGTGCCTTTCCTCTTGCAATACTCACACCAAAAGGGCTATGTGATTGCGTGCTTATACACATCAAAAGGTATCACTTGATCTTCAAAAATTTTTGAATTTGGATGTTCTTGGCTTTCTTTATAGTTTGATGAGTTCTATCAATGAAAATTTTTGACTTTAAAGAACTAGCACCTTTAAAACTTAAATTTTTGAAAGTGGCCTTCACAAAGACAATCTTGGTTTGGTTTTTAACATCAAAATTTGAGAATCCAAGTCATTCTTTGTTATTTTCACTCTTTTGATTTGAAAGTATCGATTCAAGTTTCTTAGATCTAGTTTATAACTAGTTTATAACTCAACTTTGACGGTTAAAGCTTCAAGTTGGCGAGTTAGATCGAAAACGCGTTCTTTTAGTCGTTTGATTTTATCCTCATACTCCAAATTTGCCTTTTTTAAAAGAACCAATTAGACTAAAATAATTTTCCTTGAAAAATCGATCTTCTCGGCCTTTGAATTTTCAAAACTTGCTTTGTCCTCTTTCAAATCAATATTCTCCTTTTCAAAAATTTTTATTTTGGACGTAAGTTTTGAATTTTCCACGAAAAGCTTTTGACATTCTAGTAAAAGTACGTCATAGGCCGATTGAAGATTTGGAAAGTCTTCCTCGTCATCAAAAAGTGAATTCTTGGAAATCTCTTGATTCACCTTTTCTAAAGAAACTTTTGCGGCAAAAGCTAAATAATCATGGGATTCCTTTTGAGTGTCTGGATTTTTCTCATCATCACTAAACGTGGCATGCATTCCCTTTTTTCTAAACTCGTTCCCTAATCTCCTAATCCTAGTAGGGCATTGAAAAGATTTATAACATCTACCGTGAAATTCAAAGCAATTCTCACTTGATTGGGGTTTATTCTCAGAATTTCCTTTCCCCAAATTCCTAAAATTTTGACCACCATTACCGAATTTCTAATTTAGCTTCATGAATTTATTGAAATTACGTGCAAAATTAGCTATTTCTTGAAAATCTAACATAAAGCATACATTAGATTCAGCTACGTTTTCATCTTTAGCTCTAAATGCAATGGTTTGATCTGCATTTTTCTTTTAAATCTTATATTTTGAAAGTCGGCTATATTCAAAAGTTTGAAGAGAGCAAAATAATTCGTTTTCCATTATGTAATCCAAATCCTTTCTTTTTTCAAGGGCATTAATTTTTGGGAGGAACCTATGAGGCAAAGACCGTAGATTTTTCTTTACAACGTGGGGTTCAAAAATTATTTCACCAAGGTTGTAAAGAGAATTCACTATGTCTTTGAGCTTATTTTGAAAAGTATCAAAGGAATCATCTTCTTTCATCGTCATAGTTTCAAAATCTATCACGAGCCTTTGTGTTGGTCGGATAATGACCCTAGAGGGGGTGAATAGGGTTTTAAAAACTTAATGTGGAATTAAAACGTTTTTAAAATGTTTAAGCAAAGTAACTTAGCTAAGCAATAATATCAAGGAAATAATCAATTTCAAATAATCAATCCCAAGACAAGCAAATAAGCAATCTCAAAATACAAGCAATAATATAGCAATAAAAAGAGAGCTTGAGTTTAGAGAGATTAAACTAATTTGAAGCTCGAGACTTTTTGTCCTCACGGTTCGGTTTCCTAAACCATACATCCGCGCTCGATTAGTTTCCCGAGAATTTTCACTATTCAATCTTCTTCGGGTGAAGATCAAACGTCAATACAAATGTTGTTATGCACACAACACTCATAATGTAGTTATACACACTACACTTCTCATAAGTTATGCACTCTTACTCTACAAAGAGACAAACTCTCTTTTGAAATGAAAAATGAATTGTTTGTGGTGATACACACCAATACAATAACTTTCAAGTGTATTTGAAGATTACAAATGAAGCTCACACTAGAGTTATCAAGATTGATCAAAAATATATAGCTCAAAAGATGAAAAATTGATCAAAATGTGTTCTTGAATCTTTGTATATTTGAATATATGAATAATAGAGTATTAGAATGATTCAAGTTATGTTAAAACATGTCTAGGAACTCATATATATAGCTTGCAAAACCATATGGCCGTTGGGGATGATTAAGGAAGCTTTTGGGTCAAAGGTATACATTTTCAAATTTTCCAACAGCTAGTTTTGACAAAAAATTCAAATTTGTTTTGATAATTTCTCCTAATTTGACTGTTGGATCATGCTCAAATTTTAGTCAAAAGTGCTACGAGATGTTTTATAACTACTGTAAAATTTTTGAAATAATCGGAATCCAGGAAGGCCTCCATCTTACCGTTAGATCAAAACTGTGCGAAAATTGAGCGAATTTTAAATGTAAAATAAAAACATTTTTGCAATTTAACAATTTAGTTCCAAATACAATTCTAATGATTTTTGAACCTCAAAGATATGTTTCTAAGATACCTATTTTTATTAGAACTTAAAATATGATCATTTAAAATTAATATGAATTTATTTTGAAACTCGATTTTTGTAAAATGATGTTTTTCAAATAAATTCAATTTCAAGCTTGTTTGAATTAATCTTTAAAATATGCATGAATACATTTGAGCTATAGGGATTTGATCAATCAAGTAACTTTACATAAATCTTAAGCACTCACTTAATTACTGAATTAACGAGTCTTCGAATGCTTTGATTTGTTTCATCGAATTGATCTTCATTTGAAACTTTTTCCTTGAAGCTTTTCATATAGTATTTTGATCATTTGTACTTCATGATTTGCATTGAGAGATTTGATCTTCATTGTCTTGTCCAATGATCGAATAGTGAAAGATTGATCCTTGTCATGTTTTTCTTGAATTTTCCAAATAAATGAATTGTATACTTATATCAAGAAACATGTTAAATTACATATGATTAATTTATTGTTATTATCAAAATAAGATTAAGACCTTAGGTCAACACTTTGAATTTTGGAATTTTTCACAGTTGTGATTCCTTCAAAAATTATGATTAAAATATCCCAGGCATTTTTGGAAGTAGTGCAATTTAAAATCTTTTAAAATTCTTCCTCAGAAACATAAGCCATTATTGCATTCAAACCTTAAGAATTAAACTTAGCTGCTTCTAATTCCTTAACATTACAGAAGGTTACAAGTTTAGGTCCAGTGTTCCCATCTTCAGTTTTTATGGGTCTAGTATAACCATCTAAAACAGTTTGTCAAATTCCATCGTATAAAGATTGTAAATAAATAGTTATGCAAATTTTTCAATAGTTATAATTAATCCCATTAAACATAGGAACCTTAAACTTAGATGAATCAATCTTAGTAGCCATGGAAAACAAATTAAATCAAGCAAAGTAAAACAAACAAATAGACGTAAATCAACATAGATGCAATTCCTAGCAAATTAAGGAAACCTCCTCTAATACCAATTAAAGAAAAATTCAGGGATCATATTGCCTAAGTTGATTTTAGGGTTTTTATCAAAAACAATTTAAAATTTGATAAGCGGAATTAAAACCCTAAGTTTAATAAATTTTACTGTCGAAACTTATGTTATGTTGTCTAACAATTCAATTAAGTAATCACATAAAACGCAATCACACAACACCAGAAATTTACGAAATATCCCTACTTGCGTAGGACTAATTCTTGGGACTAACCGACAGTGCTTTATTATGATCAAAATGGAATTAAAGACTCGATGACTTACAAAAATTGCTTCCCACAACTTACGCATCAGTCCTGTCAATTCCTTGAACGTTGAATCCAATTGCAGCTGGCTTGGCGTAGCGCTTCCCGCTTTTTCGGCTTATATGTCGCCTCCTTCCACGCACTTGATCACAATCCTTCACTCCCTATCTGCGATCTCCCTTGTCGCGTGTTAGCCACTTCGCTCACCCCGTCTTCAATCGCAATCAAAGACACTCCCGCAGGTCTGTGAACGTTTGGAACCCTAGTTCTTAAAATTGAAGAACAATAGGATCTCCTATGGCATGTAAACAAAACCTAGGCGGTGTTTAAAAACTCTAAAAAATTGATTCTAGCGTTTGGATATTTTTTGCCTAAAAAGACTTTATAGAATCATGTATTTTTAACCCAAACCAATGGTTATATTTATAGAAAAAATATAGAGTCACAATCCTTTTTGGAATAGGTTAAAAATATTAAAAAATAAATTTTTGCGATAAAAAATCGTGCTCCAAAAATTAGTGCCTGATCGATATAGGTCGAAAAAGTGTGGACCGGTCTAAAATTGAAGAAAAGCAATTCCGTGGAAAATCCATTTTATCAGACCGGTACACAAAGTGCTAATGTGTACCGGTCCACCCCAAAAATACAAAGTTGCCTTCCTTTAGCTCAAAGACACGTGGACTTTGCTTTAGATGGACTTGTGCCACCATGGAAAATAAAGGTAATGGCAACACGTGGGTCTCTAAATACAAATTGGAATTTTGATTTTTTAACATTCCTTTTCTTTTTATTTAAAATTCCTTTATATTTTCTACTTTTCATTTTACTTTATTCCACCATATTAAATTCGTTTGGGCACCAATTTGACTCAAATTTCAAAAGCAACTTTATGGAACATGCTAGACATGAAAAAATAAGTTTTTTCAATAATTTGTGTCGAATGGCCTTTTTGGATTTTGGTAGAACTCAGTAAAAATATTTAAAAATAAATTTGACTCGAAAGCATTTTAAATTTCGAATATTGAACTCAAACACCACCTATATTTTGAATCAAATCATATACTCAACTTACCTTAGGTCCATAATTATGTGCGGTGTATTTGGTAAGTTAAGCGAGCTTTCGTTAATTGTCGTACCTTCAGATCTTCAATTTGGCTCAAACAATTACAACGAAAAAAGTGTTTTTGATATCGGAATAAAGCCAACTAAAAATATAAACCTAACATTACCGAATACCTTTGTTTTCCATCCGTTTATAGGGAGATTAACAAAAAAGGAAAAAGAAATTGTTGCTCAGATGAGCATTGCCGAGGTGAAATCGAAAGGTGTTCTTTGTGGGCTCAAAGTACATAATAAAGAGAATTACTCCACAATGAGCATACTTTACAATGTTAAGTCAAAGATAAGAGTGCATGCGATGGAGGGAGGAGTGCCATGTAACAATTAATGAAGATTTTCATGTAAAGGCATTATGTGTATTGGCATAGATGTGAAGAATCAATCGATGAAGTTTTAGACTTGTTTTGGGCCAACATAATTGTATTTTGTTAGCCAAGCGTTTTCCCTTCGTGGTTATTGTTGGTTTCACGTATAGAACAAACAAGTATAAAATGTCTTTATTTACAATGGTAGGGATTGTTGATCTAAAAGGTCTTAATCTTGTTTTGATAATAACAATTAATCATGTGTATTTAACGCGTGTTTTAAATGTATCTATCTTAAAATCGCTTTACAAGCTCCATTGAATTCTCGAAGTATCTCAAGAACCAAAACCGATATACTTATCAAAATTATCATCTTTCCAGGAGATCCTCTTAACCGTCACAGGAACTTCAAAGCTATCACGTATCATGATGAAAATGATTTAGTATTTAAGATAAGATCAAAGAAACTAAATCAAGCATTATGAAGGCTCGCAAATTCGTTATTTGAGTGAGTGCTTAGATATTATGTAAAGTTTCTTAATTGATCACAAAACTAAGCTCAAATATGTAGTTGAATCATTCCTTGTTTTCAAATTTTCTTTAAAATTCACTTGAAAAACAAACTTCTCGTTAACCAATTTTCTTAATAAACCATAACTAATTCATTTAGTTGATTTAATGTTCAAAACTAACTCCAACATTCTTAGAATAACCTCTAGAACACTCCCCAAACTTTTGGTTGACTTTAGGTTTGAGTATTCATAGATGGGCAAAAGCATATAGTCGACTACATGGCTTATAGAGTAGTCGACTACACCATGTAATGGACTACATGGTCCCTATTTACGTCGACTACTTGGCTAAAAACTAACCATTAGAGAGTTAATAAATGTCTAGTTTTGACCCATAACTCAATATTTTAGATTCAAACGGTCATATCCTTTTACAACCTACTTATATGAGGTTTTAGACATATTTTTATACACTTGACTCATCATACAAACCCATTTTTCAAATATTCTCATTATTCAAGTTTACAAGTTATTACATTGATCATATACTTCATATTTAAGCTTAAATTATTGATCAATCTTGATAACTCTAACGTTAGTTTCATTTATATTCTTCAAAAACACTTAAGAGTTATTGTATCTTAGTGTTCATCACCAATACAATCTTATTCATCAATTTGTGAAAGGTTTTTTTTATAATTTAGCAAGAGTAAATCTTGTGAAAGTGTAATGAGATTAATTACACTTGTATTGAGGTTTAGTTTTCACCCGTAAAAAAATCACTTAATAGAACTTTTCGGGGGAACTACTCAGGTACAAATGTATGGCCTAAATAACTGAGCTGCGAGAATAAAAGGTCTTTTTATTCTACGACTTCATTTCTTTAAACTCAAGCTTTTTATTGCTTTGCATTGAGTTTATATCATTAGACCACTTCCTTTATACAGTCATTCATCATTTCCTTTAAATTTTTTATAAACTTTTCATAATTTTGCATTAATTTTGAAAAACCCTATTCCCTTTCTAGGGTTATTATCCAACCAACAGGGATTACTTCAACAGAAAAGGCATTCTCGATTGTTCATTATTTTCAACACAAAGAGTTAGAGGATAATTTTGTTTGGCCCTTTCAAAGTTGAGGATGTTATTTGATGCCCATGAACTCCCAATTGTCTTTGTAATGGATAAAGAGTTTGTATCACTACACCAAAAGGGAGATTTTCTAACACCACAAATTTATCGTTTATCACACAACTTTGTTTTAGAAAGGCTCAACAAAAAAATAGTGTTAAAAATATTTCATTAGTGTAACACAATGAAAATAATTATTAACGGAATATTATGGTTGGATAATGTATTAAACTAATTAAATAAAATTGTAAAATAATAAAAAGGAAAACTCGAAAAGAATTAGTATTTTTATTTTTGTTCCCTCTTTTATTGGCCTCCAATTAATGTTTTAACCCGCGGAAATTTTAGAAACCCTTGATTGCAAATCGTGAGTTTTCCCACTAAGTCTAACGAGAGTTTTTCATACCATAAGAATCTCTCTACATCTCTTTTTCTGGCATAGCACTCTCTATTTGGGAAATTGAAGAGAAGATCGGAAGAAACACTCTTTATTTGGATTATTGTGGGCTCCCCTATCCTTTTAGTGCACAACAGTTCTAGGTATTTCAATTTTTGTTAGGGTTTTAATGGCTTAGTTATATATTAAACCACTAAATGTGCTGTCTCTAGCTAATTCATCTCTTGATTATGTGCTAGTTCTATCGATTTTTAATTTTGAATGCACTTTTGGTTAGGTTTTCTTTGTGTACTTGTTATAATCAATTTCACAATAAATAATTTTATTTTCATAAATCTTTTGGTGGCAATTAAATTATTTTTCCCTATATTAATATGAATTGTTGAAATTGCTATGAAAATTTGTAAGCAATTACTGTAAGATACAGCTAGAAGTTGATTATATGTTGTTTTTATTGCATATTTAGATCTCAGCTAGGATAATAATGGCTTGCATAAATTAAAGGTAAGACTAAGATGAGGGTAAGGCGTTAATTAGGCTTTGTGATGGAAATTTTTTTGGCGCTATTTTTTATGTACCAAAGGACTGTCCAACTTTCGGTTTTTTTTGCTTATGTTGTTTTTTTTGTTGGGTCATGGTTGAAGGAAATATGACTGCAAATTAAGAGAATTACAGTAAACGATTACTAGCTCCGGCCTCTTCACATTTCACAACCCATGCCCAAAACTCCTAAAATAAATAATATACATATATATGTGTGTGCAGTCCCCTTCTCTTAAAGACCGCCCTTAACTTAATTAACTTAAGGACCGTCCGTTTCAAGAGGTAAACGTATTATTTTTTTTATGAAACTTGGTGAGGATGACCTCTATAATAAGTAGATTATCTCTGCAAAAGTTTAACAAAAAATTCAAACGGGAAGTGGGTTAGTTAAAAATCTAAAATTTTAACATCCAGAAATGCGCACATATATCAAATTTTCAATTAACCCATTTCCTGACTGAGTTTTTTTATGAAATTTGGTGGAGATAATGTACTCATTATATAGATTATCTCCATCAATTTTAATGAAAAAATTCATCTGTTTACCACCTCAAAATAGACAATCCTTAAATTAGTTAATTGAAGGATGGTCTTTAAAAGAATGAGCCTTTATATACATGTATGTATAACTTGGCTGAGCAACATGCTAACAAAAGATAATTAAAAAAATATATATATGCTAGAGTAAGTTAGGCACTAATAGACAACTTTGAAATTGTTCTAAATTCCAAAAAAAAATAGTCTCCTATTTGGTTTTAGTCTATCTTAAAACTCTTTTTTTACTGTATTAGAAAAATTATTACTTTGTCAAAGAAAAGTTTTCACTCAAATTGGTTTTCAGCATAAATCACTTTATCTATTTAATAAATAAAATTTTGTAGAAAAATGACAAGCAACCATCACATATTACTGTAGGAAAATCTTTCAATCAAGGCCTCCCTGTAACAAAGAAAACAATAATTAAGTAAATGTCATTACCTCAGCCCATTTACATTCATTAGTATATATCCAGTCCCATTACATGAACATAAACAATGCTAATAATTATTATTAGACATAGGACCAAGAAAAAGCATAGAGTTGAAACCAAATGTAACTTTTGCATATTTAAATTTTGCAGCCATCTATTTAGCTTCTATAGTTAGCTGTTTACTACCTCTAGCTTTTGCCCCTACATACATGGGTTCAGGTTTTTGCAAAATAAATCCATTTCACCTAACCAGAATATGTTTTTTTTTATTTAATACCTTTAAAATATTATATTATTAAATAGGGTCGGGCGTGTCAATGCGGAACGGGTTTAGTTCAGGCAGGGCTTATACTTAGGCGAGTCGGGTTCGGGTTTGGCCAAACATGTCCTAGCCCGACCTGTTGCCATCTCTAAACATATACAAAAATACCTTAGTCACATTTGATAATTATAAATTGTAACTTGTAGTATATGCCATGCGATGAGAGTTTATTATAAACACGATATTATCCTTCAAAAAGTATATATCATAAATAAAAAATTAGAGCATTTGACGTATTATTTACATATTTGATGAAATACACGAGCAATATTCATTATCTAATTTGAGATTTAGCTAGGCATGTTCTATACTTTAGTTACATGCATGTCATTGGATATGTATGTATTTTGTTGGAAATCTGTGCCAAAAACACTTTTGGTCAGAGAACCCGATTTCAAGATTATTGAGATAAAAATGATATTTTCTATGATATTGTCTTTAGCACATGTTAGTGTTAATAACTAAATAAAAAACGATATCCTAGCTGCATTTCGTTTTGTTTGTTTTTGAGGGGTACAATATAATACTAGTTGCATTTCATGTAATGGGTTTTGAATAAATTACAATATAATACTAGCTAGATTTCATGTGTTGGATTTTGAATAAATTAAATAGCATTAGATGTAATTGCAGACCGACTAGTGTTTCTTGATTCTCAGAAATCTACAAACTCAATTGAAAGGTTTAGCTTCTTCTGTATTGATGATACTAGGGGACTTGGATTGAAACCCCCTTGTGGTTAAGATTGCATTGTTTTGTGAATAACTGAAATAGCTAGTTGTAAGAGAGGGGGAAGAATGCTTGTACAAGTTAAAGACAATCTCTATTTTTGATGTATTCGAGCTATGCCTTACTTATTCTTTAACTTTGCGATAGTGAACACCGGGTTGAATTTTTGAAGAGTTGTTAATTATTTTCATTGTCTTCGCTTAGTTGCCTCCGCACCCTTTTACTCAGCAGTCCATTGTGTGATGTCTTGGTCATGATTTTAACTAGTTGACAACTTTTCCTCAATTTGTTTTAATCTAAATTATGAATACAAGGTAAATCATCCTACATATATTAGAATACTAAGTTATTTTCTTGTAACTATTCACATTAATTTTAAAAACAGTAGGATGTTTCTATTGTTTGGGTGAATATATTGATAGTAATATATGTCATTTATTATATTGTTGTTTTATTGTATTGCAGCATGTCCGCACCAATTAATAAGGGTTGGATGAGTGAAAAGAATAAATTAAGCCTAGCATACACACAAGGGGTTGAAGAATCCATTAAATTCACGATTGCTAACAATGATCAACAATTATCAACATTCCTTGCCCTTATGTTAAATGTCGAAATAGGAAGCGTTTAATAGTGATAGATCTTAAAAAGCATTTAGTAATATATGGTATAGATCAGTTGTATACGTTATGGGCCTTACATGGCTTTAGTAGAGCATCCACCTAAAGAATGTCTTGAAGAAGAAAATGAAATAGCAAGCAATGAGGATGTGAGGTTTGGTATCGGGAACCTTATTGACTCATCATTTGGAGTGCACGGAAAAACTTATGTAGATAATAAAGGAAGTAGCATTGGAGTTTTTGAAGAACCATATGTGGCTAATAAAAAGTATGAGGAATATAAGAGATTAGCGACTGAAAAATTATACCCTACATGTGAAGGTCCTGAGACAACCCTTTTTGCAATTATGGAACTCCATAATATAAAAAAGCAATTTGGATGGTCCGGAAATAATATAACGGCCCTCTTATATATGTTAAAAAGGTGGCTCCCAAAAGGAAATACTTTGCCAGAAAAGTATCCACAGATAAAGCATATGATGAAAGACATGGGGATGAAGGCTGAATTCATTCATGCTTGTGTGAACAATTGCGTTTTATATTAAAAGGAGAATGAAGATATGGAAGAATGTCCTCAATGTATGGAACCAATATACGCAATTAAAACAAGGAAAGGGAGAAAAAATTGTAAAGAACCTTTAAAAGTATTGAGGCATTTTTCGCTTATTCCTAGGCTTGTCAGGTTCTTTACTATCCCTTGGATAGCACAAGAAATGACGTGGCACAATCGTGCAAAACATTCGTGGGATTATCAGCGACATCCATCGGATTCGTCTCAGTGGAGAAAGTTTAAAGTTAAATGGCCAGATTTTCTAAAGAATAGCGCAATGTTTGGATTGGAATAGCAACTGACGGGTTTAATCCACGTGGCATTCAATCTTTGAGTTATAATTGCTGCCTGTTATTACGGTTCCTTATAATCTCCCACCTTCACTATGCATGAAAAAGAAGTTCTAGATATTGTCTCTATTAATACCTGGACCGAAAGCACCAGGTCAAGACATTGATATTTTCCTTCAACCACTTGTTGAGGAGTTGAAGCAACTATGGGAAGTTGGAGTGGTAGCCTATGATATGTATAAAAGAGAGCCTTTTACATTAAAGGCTATGGTGATGTGGGGGATTCATGATTTCCTTGCATATGGGTATTTATCTGGTTGCATCACACATCGTTACAAAGCTTGTCTTGTTTGTGGCAATGACACACCATCCATCAGATTAAAAAATGGCAAAAAGGAAGTTTACATACACTACCGCCTTTTTCTTAATGTGGATCGCCCATTTAGGAATGGTGGTTATTTGGGACTTAAGACAACTGAATATAGATATGCCCCAAGCCGGTTAAATGGAGATGCACTTTTAGAGAAGCTAAGCCAAATCAAGTACAAGCCTGGAAAGGTCCCAAAGGTATCCACTAAGAAACGAAAAGTAGATAATGTGATTAAAGGTGTTAATGCTGAAATTAAAGAGGCTTGGTATAAAAAATCAATATTCTTTGATTTAGAATATTGGGTTTTTCATCAAGTTCGACATGTGCTTGATGTGATGCACATCGAGAAAAATGTGGTGAGCATTTAATAAGTATAATATTACCTAGATACAAAAATGAAGATGAAAGATATAGTAAGTTCATGAATAGATATGAAGGAGATGGGCATGCACAATGGCCAGTGGATGCAAGTAGATGAAGTTACTGGGAGAAAGATAAAACATAAAGCACCATTTGTGTTGGATAAAGAAGAGAAGAAACAATTTTGTCAAATTTTAAAAGACTTAAAGTTTCCTTCTAGCTTTTCGTCCAACTTGAGCAATATTGTCACTCTTAATCCACTTGGTTTGCATTCAATGAAGTCGCATGATTATCATGTTATCATGGAATATTTATTACCTGTATTACTTCAGTATATGTTTTTGAAATACCGAGATTTACGGAGAGCAATCCAACAACTATCATTATTCTTTAACCTCCTGTGCTTGAAGGTATTGATTCGAAAGGATATCGAAAGGGCCAAATACATGGTTGCAGAAGCAATGTGTGTTTTGGAAAAGTATTTTCCACCGTCATTTTTTGATATTAGCATCCATCTCGTGGTATATCTAGCATATGAGGCATTGATTTGTGAACCTACTGGAGATCGATGGATGTTTCCATTTGAACAGTAAAAGTCTTTATTTTATATTTTATTAACACACATATCGAGAAATACTAATACTATACTAGTATTTGATTTGATTTAATTTTTTACAAGCAGGAGAATGAAAGACTTTAAAGACATACTAAGTAATAAGCGTTATGTTAAAAGGTCCATTACAGAGTTGTACATTGTGATGGAATCTGTACGGTATTGCATGGAGTACATGCCAAAACCATTAGAAGGAAATCATAGACATAGTCGTGAAGCTTTCTTAAAGGAATATGGTGAGTTCTCCGATGAAGGGCCTATTGTTGAAGATAAGATTGTGACATTGGGACCACATCAATTTCAACAAATACGTCGATGGGTTTTATTTCGACTTGATGTTGATGGAGTCAATGAATACTATAACTGCTAGTTATTTCCCTTTTGTCATCATTTGTAAATTTATGATACATAACTTTATAATTACTCATGTCTAAACATGTTTCAACATGGTGCAGTGAATATGAGGCATCATTGAAATCCACCTCCCGTGGTAAAATAAAGGGTAGTAAAATGACGGAAGTAGATAAACAAACTTCTTTTTTACCTTGGTTATACGACAAGGTGGTGTTCTTTTCAATTGATGTAGTGGTGTTTATTACTTCAGGTTAGTTTTTAATATGTCTTATTTCTATTGAACATTTAGTGGCATATGGAGAAATAGAGACAAGGGCAATGTTGTGGCGTTTAGTTTAAGGGCCAAATTTCAAGGTTAAGACTTGTAAAAAGTACTGAGTGAATGGGTTTGTTTTCTCTCCTTCGTATCATGATGATACAGTTGTCACACAAGATAGCGGTGTTTGCATGAAGGCTTATACCACATTTAGGGCAAGAAAAAGTGATCAAAATTTCAAAGACGCCTAGACTATGTGGTATGGAGTTATAAGACAAATAATCGAATTGGATTACATAATTTTTAAAGAGGTAGTATTTTGCTTTGATTGGGTGAAGGTTAAGGACAAGAATAATGGATGTAAAATTGTCCAGATTCTAACTTGGTAATGGTGAATTTTAATAACTTCAAGAGTTTTAGTAATGAGTTGGATGAGCCCGTCATTCTCGCTTCTGAGGCTAGTCAAGTTTTCTATTCTCAGGATCTTAAAAATCCAGATTTTAGGGTGGTTATACATTCACCAAGGCAATTGACCAGCCAAGTAGATGAATTAGAGATACCTATAGACTTCCAATCTACTCTTGAAGACCAACCTCATTTAGAAGATTTGTTGAAGCTACATAGAGCTATCTAGTGATTGAACCATATTTAATCACAATTTGTTTTATTGAATATATTTTCTAAAGTGTCATTATGGTTGAATTTTCTACTTGCAGTATTTAGTAACATTAATTGTTGATCTTATATTAGGGGTGTGCACAGTTCGGTTAACCGAACCGTGTGGGTTTAATGTGAACCAAACCGACATGTCGGTTTTGTTATAATGGTCAACCGAACCGAACAGGTGAAGGCTTAAAACGGTTGGGGTCGGTCTTTTCAGTTCAGTCGGGATCGGTTATTTCGGTTTTGGGCTTAAACAATTGGGCCTATTTTATATTGTTGGGTCATAACTTAAAAATTATTTTTATATTATTGGGTCATGATTTAAAGTCATTTTTTTTAAAAAAAAATTGGCTTTTTTTTTGTATCAACTTGACACTTTTCTTCTTAAATCATTTTTGATCCAAAAAAAAAAACATTTTATACTTTTCATCATCATCTTCAACCTTTTTTTTTACATTTCACCAAGCCCAAGAAGTAACAACATATAAGAAGCTAAAAAAAAATATTGCATCATACATTCATACTTACTAACAAGTCCAACAAAGACATAACAATCCAACTCTCACAAACCCAATAAGGATGAAAAAAATTACAAAAACATTTAATCCAACTCCTACAAACCCAACGAGAATAACAAAAATTACAAAAACATTTCATCCAATTATCCAAAAAAAATCCAATAAAATTAAAAGAGTAGTATAATATAGCCATGCATTTCTTTATTAGTTCATAAATCGTAACTTTCACTATCCATTTCCACTTCCACTTCCCTTCACAAGAAACTACAAAAAAAAAAAAGAAACAAAAGGAAAAAAATGTTCAATTAGATTTCCAAGAAATTAAAAAAACTAATAAGTCAATCATATAACACAAATATAAAATTAAAGACTATAATACTTTAATACCTTCATCTCTCCTATAAAAAAATAAAGGTCCTTCATTTGGGTCAATCAACAATAGTAGATGATGAACTTGATCCCAAAACATCGAAAAGTATTAAACGGAAAAAAGGCAAGTATTAGTAATGTTATATAAACTTATAATGTCAAATAAGTAGTTATTGAAAAAAAATAAAAATAGTATGAAAAATTACCATCTTCAACTTTTGCAAGTTTTTCAACTTCATCCATTGTATCTCTAAGGTTAATTGGAGTCAGTGAATCTCGAATCCAATCTTTTGTACAAATAAGGGCTTCCACCATCTTAGGAGACAAAGAGCTACACAATGGATCAAGTACTCGGCGACCCATGCTAAATGCTGACTCCGAGGCAACGGTCGAGACGGGAATTGCCAACAAATCCCGTGCTAAAAGAGAAAGGACTCGAAACTTGTCCGAGTTATTTTTCCACCAACCCAATACATCAAATTTATCACCATCCTCCTCACAAGACTCCGCCAAGTACTTCTCAACTTCCGACTTGACCCTTACACTATCTTCCGCTTCTAAATGCCTTCTAAATTGAGAAGCCAAAAATGCACGGCCATTTATATCATCATCCTCACACATAACGTTTTCTCCAATCCCGTCATATGCTTGATTCACATTATGTGGTAAAAGAGTAGAACTATTATCACTGTACCACCTGTACAAACGAATTAAAGTATTTTTCACCTTCCTTATCGTTTCCTTAGCCACAATACTATCATATAATTGACTAATACAAAAATTCACATATTTTAATTTGTATCTTGGGTCAGCACAGCCGCAATATACAACAATACATTCAATTTTTCTAAGCTCCAATATTTATCAAACTTTTCTATCATATTCCTTGCCATAGAAGATACTATGTGATTATCATAAGTTATCAATAGTTGCAACTTTGATTGAATCATCACAACTTCATGGAAAAAAGTATTACACGTGATATACAAAGACCCGAAAAACCACAAAGTTGCATTGTAAAAGAGTTTTAGAAAATTCACAAAAGATCACGTTTTCTTCCAATCCAAAGTATTTGGAGGCCCCACTATTTTATTCCCCCTTTCCCTTTTCCTTTCCCTCTCCCCACCCCACTTCCACCCCCATCATCTTCTTCATCCTCCTCATCTTCCCCACCAAAGTGAAGCAAATAATGTGGGTCATCACCCTCCATTCTTTCAAATGCTTTTTTAAACTTCTTGGCTACATCTAACATCATGTAAGTAGAATTCCATCTAGTTGGCACATCCAAACACAATAAACCCTTATTTTCAATTTTTTCTTTATCAACACACATTTGGAATTTTGCTTGCCTAGTCGAAGACGACTTCACATACCTCATTGCCCTTCTTACTCTAAAAATTGACTAATCTAATTCTTCTAAGCCATCACCCACTATAAGATTAAGAATATGCGCACAACTCCTTACATGCAAAAATTCATGTTCTAAAATAGTAGTTTTCACATTCTTTGTTTTTCTTTTCAAGAATTTGATTATAACATTATTAGAACTATCATTGTCAACCGTGTAAGTATAAATGCTATTTATCTTCCAATCAAGTAAACAACTTTCAATGACTCTTCCAAGAACTTCACCCTTGTGAGTTTGAATTTGACAAAAATTAAATTTTTTTTTGTGTAATTTCCAATCATTATCAATGAAATGTGCCGTTAGACATATGTAATTGATATTTTGAATAAACGACCACATATCCATGGTAAGGCAAATCTTGTGACCCTTAAATAATTTTTTCAACTTTTTCTTTTCCTCCACTAATAATTTTAGGCAATCTCGTGCAATCGTAGTAGGACAAGGGATATTCGTAAACCTTGGACATGAAACACCCATAAATCGCTTAAAACCTATGCCCTCTACAAACTTGAAAGAAAGTTCATCAATCACAATCATTTCGGCTAGGGCTTTTCTACAAGCTTCATAATTATAACCAACCGTAACAAGATTTTCCCCACTTTTGCAACTACACATTCAGTTAATGATTGCGCCTATTATCTTGTTGCCGGTAATTCACATTTTAGATAAGCTTGTATGCTTAACTTGTCTTTCCTCGGGTCACAGTTACGACTTAATCATTGACGTCATTGGAATCATTTGTACTTTTTCAAATTGCCTTAGGACCTGCTCTGAATGGTAAGCCTCGACGACATCAAACGATACAATTAACTTAATATAAAAAGAAATCTCTTGCAATAGGTGGGCATCTATGTGATCCTGGTACGGTTCCCAATATACCTATTAAGTAAATGAGGAGATTAATTTGTAATAGTATATAATATATAATATATAATAAAGAAAGCAGAAATTACATATTAAACTAAGAACTTATTTCAATTCTAGTTAAGTCATCAAATCTTTCCCGTAAGGCTACAATCGCCATGTTTGTATCGCCATTGCATTATTAAGTTTTCCACCTATACATCCATGGTAACATCTCCTTGTTAAGAATCAGATGTAGTCAATCACTAAAGTGCTCAAATATCGAAGCCTATATTCATAACAAGACCAAAAATGACAATTAATAAATAATCTATAAGATAAACAATTGACAGAATTAGACTAATAATGTACCACTATAAGAGTCAAACATCCATTTATCGACTTTGCTTCAGATCTCGAGGCAAGTCCCAACTGCCCGTAGGTATGTGCTAAGATGGCCATTCCCCCATACTATTTCACCCACCTTTTTCATATCTTTCAAGGCCCCTATGTAGTAAATGTCACGCCCCGAATTTTGAGGGTGAGAATTATAAACAATAATAATAAATAAAACTTTATTAATAATACAAATTATCTTCTCAAACTATTACAAATTACTGCTAATCTATAATAGTAAATGGAGATGAATTGTTTTTCATTCCAAGTAATGGTTATATGCTTGCATTTTCTTTCGACGATCCTTATTCTTATTTTGCTAATATATTTTTTATAGTTACAAGTTTAACCTATTATAAGGATATATATCTGAAAGGATAAGAAAAGATAAACAAATGGTAAGCAAAAGATATGCTTAATTGGTGTTATTGAGTGGTGGGGTGTCAGCATTGTATTAGGTTGCTAAATAACGGAATAGCGGATCACGGTAATTTTCTTACAATTGTGTACAAAGTTAAGTGCAATAAAATAATATATATATATATATATGTGTGTGTATTAATATAAGTCACTTATACACAATTATCAGGCTAGTTTTAATAAACTACCCAATCAAACCAAGCTTTACCCAATCCCGGGCATATACGCATTATAAAGAAATAGTCACTAAGGCACTCAACCTCTTGAGCCCTGAGCCCTTACAGGTAGTTAATTTTCATAGGTCCCTTATGTGCGTATCAATTAATTAACCAATCTTCTCCCAAAGTCACATGTGTATAGTAACTGATGCAATAAACATAATATAACTAATGTTAACCGTAATAAAATGTGTATATCATAAAGCTTCAACATGATAAATGAAGTACAATGAAAATAATACTTGTACAATAATGTTTGAAAAATGTAGTTACAAACTCACAATGATATCAAAGGTGAAGTAAAAAGAACGCATTCAAATTGAAGTACAAGCAAGGGCAATGATAAAGAATTAAGGAGTAGTAGGGAAACACCTACTTTCACAAAGTGGTTTGGTTTTAAAACTTGACTAGGTCTTGGCTGTTGTTGTGACATGCGTATTTACATAAATTAGTACACAAATAGAATTGAATATAATAAATTATTATAAAAAATAAATATTTGATTAATATTATTTAAGTCTTTATAAGCAACTTTCGTGTTTTAAATTTTATAAAATAATTTTCTGAAGATACAGTTATAGTACACCAATATTATTTTTAAAAATTGTATAAATAAATCTATTTATGAATTTAATTAAACGTAGGTCATTTGATTACATTTATAACTAATAAAATTTGAATTTGAGAGAAAATCTGATACATATACGTAACGCACAAAAAATAGCATTTTAAAAACAACATTAAACTTTGAATAACTTAAACTATGTCTTTTAATCCTCGTAAACCCCTCGTTTAAGATCCAAAATACACCATATAATATATCAAATCAAAGATCTTGAGGAGAGGCAGAGAATGGCACAAGAGCTCCATTAGATCTCTCACGTGCCAGCACTCTCAGTAACGCGCTGGCGCGTGAGCCTTCTTCTTCACTCTACTTGACATGATCTTCGGTTGAAACTTATTTTGGGTTTTTCTTATTCATTTCTTAACTTTTTTTAATGATTAAAAGGCTATTTTGTGCATTTTTCGAGAGGAATTCAAATATGTAAATATATTTGTCTAATTCAAAGTAATGAAAGAGAATTTTGTTATGGTTTGAACTTACCAATGTTCTAAAAATCGTACATCGAACCTAGATCGGCAAGTTGAGGATTGGAGATTTTTGGAGGAATCAAGAAAAAATAAGGAATTAAGTAATATAATAACATTTCCATTCTCACAAATAATTTTCAAAATAACATCAATTTCCCATTAAAAAAAAGTCCATACCCACAAGGTCACAAATAATACGTTGAGCAACATAAAGTACAAGTAACAACTAATAAGTTCAAACTAAATAAAACACGTTCAAAAGTAATCAAGTAAAGTCTTAGAGAGCAACATAAAACACAAGTAACAACGTTAAACTAAATTAAGCACGTTTCAAAAGTAATTAAATCAAACGAAATTAGTTTTATTCTTCTTCTCCATATCCTCCTACGACCCTTTCTCTATCTCATTTGGACTCAAAATCATACTCCTCATTTCCTTCATCTTTCGACCCCCATCCGACACGAAATTATCTTCATGAAGTTCTCTTACTTCGGTATTTTTACCACTCCTTATAGGCTTCAAAACACTATCCGCCCCACTTGCTTATCCAGTTACTTCCTAAGTAAGTCCTGAACCACTCGAAGTTTCTTCTTCATCCCTGCCTTCAACAATCCACCCTTGGGCTTTACTAGCATCGCTTGCTAGTAATACATCTATGTCATTCTCTTTTACACTTTTCTTTTTGTTGAGAATGTCATTCTCTTTTACACTTTTCTTTTTGTTGAGAAGCTTGGAATTAAATTGAACGTAAAATAGATTATTCAACGTTGTTGAATTTAGTCTATTTTTTTTTGGTATGTATTTATATAAAATAAAAAAAGGAAAAAATGAGAGGATAACTATTAGTATGCTAATAATTTAGTAATAAAGTTAATTAATATAAATAAAGGAAAGAAAATTATTATTATGATACGTACGCCTTTAAAAGTACTCCAATTTCTTTCGCAATCGGATGAACTAGTAGTTAATGATAAGATCTTTAAGGCCATGGATTTCAAGTTTGATACTCCGTTCCCATAGACAATCTATCATCCAACTATTAATCAAAGGGAAATACTTAATACCAATTAACAAATATACAATAGAAAATAAAAAATTACTAATTAAAAAGTAACGTGAATAATATATATACCCGAATCAAAATTGTCATTGTTCTTGGCACATCTCGTTGAGGCCAATTGCCTCCAAAAATCACCCTATTTTCTTAAATATTTCCCAATCTCAACATTGCTAACTTTACTTTGTATATCATAATTATCTTGATAAAAAGTCTCAATACAAAGTAAAAATCCATCCATGACAATTAATCATTTCCTCTCCTCTTGTTCGCTGGTCCCATAAGATGGGCAGTTTTTTCAAATTGGTTGTCGAGCTTAAGGGCTGCTTCAACACAAGCTTTATAAGTGGGAAATTCAGTGAAACTCATTATACGGCTATATTGAACTCTATGGCCATTGAGGAATCTCTCTCGCTTTTGCTGATCAGAAATCCCCATCACATACATGCTTAGCTCCTCGAACTTAAGACGATACTCCTCAATCGACACTCTCCCTTGAATCAAGTTGTAAAACTCATCTCGCTTTGCTCTGCAATATGCATCAGATACGTACTTATCACAGAAGGCTCTATCAAACTCAGCCCACCCTGCAATCACATTAAGTGCACCAATGGACCTCCACCATCGTAGTGCATTGCCCTCGAGCTTTAAAGAAGAAAATCCAACCCACATTTGCTCGGGGACATTTAATATCCTGAGTTGGGAGTGGATATGGTAGAGCTATCCTTCAGCGGCCTCGGGTCTAGGTGACCTGTCAAACTTTTGTGGCTGTAAACGATTAAATTCCTTAAGGTAATAGACCTCATCACCCTCCCCTCTTTGAGGGTCATGCTCAACGTTCACCACATTTTCATCATCATTGGTGGTGTTTCTAGGAGCTCGGGTATAGCTAGGACCGACACCGCTGGTAGTACCATGATTGTTCTTAAGGACATCGGTGAGTTTGTTGAAAAACCCACTCATCATAGTTTTCAACCGGGCATCTAAATCTTGATTAGAACTATCCCATGTATCCTGATTCTCAATAGGGTCCCCCTCACCCGAATCATCATGTTGATAAACCGACCTCTTACTTCCTTTCTTCGGTCCTATTCTATAGGAAGAGCAAAAGATGTTTAGTATAACAAGTGTCACAGGATAATATAGAATTTAAAGACGAAGTGAACATCCGAGGAATAAGAAATAAACTTTCTGGGTAGAACCCAATTGGCCATCTTGTTTCGATTCTAGTTAGTGGCAGTATACTAATGATTTATAGTATAGTCATCCGTTGCGCTGCGGCTGACTATAATATAACCCATTAGTTCCTCTGTTACTACGCTAGAACAAAAACCGACTCCTCGAGTTTCTCCCAATCTCAATGAATTAGAATGGATAGAATCAACACAAAATTGAATTTCTTATTCTACCACACTCTAGACAAAAGGAAAAGAAACCTACGCCTCTGATACCAACTTATGATGCCCCAAATCCCGTTAAGAGGATTTACCCTCCGGGACCCGGTTAATCACGGAGTTGTACTCAACAGTGACCCATAATAAGAAGAACATAGAACAATAAACAACGACTATATCCATGAAACTAAAATTTACACCATAACCATATCATATAAAGTATATGCAATAAGCCTTTAACGAGGTCCTAAAACATAAGTCCACAATCCTTAATTTACATATCAGTCATAGAGAAAATATATATTACATTTGACATCACCGGTATAAACAAAATATTAAGATCAATGGTCCTTCCACTTGAAAGACCCTAAACTAACTATGAAGTAGGAAATGAGGCAGTTTAAGAAGCATCGTACTTCCTCTTCCCCTTTCCCGAAGAACCTGTAGAAGCACCTATATAGAAAATAGTAAAAGTGAGTCAAACGGACTCAGTGGGAACCATATATAATAAATTAAATTTGGAAAAAGTAGTGAGACCTCCTTTACCCGTTATATATACACACATATATGTAAGTAGCTTATACCAACAACCTTGTAATACAATTGACATGGGTTTCACCCCAGAACTATCGAATCACAAATCTCAACGATAACTGCGTCTATCCAAGCATACAACTAGGTCTGCATTTCATGGCCTTTTAACCACGCGACATCAAGGCCTCTTGTTATTTTTCATGCACGATTTTGGGTCTTTCACCCAGGGGCACTCTGTTCCAACTTACAGTCTCATCTAAAGAGACTACACCTGGGACCGTTCATGGACTAGCGCTAACAATAAACCTTTAGGCAAACCAATCGTCACACATACAACTCGTAATGTATTCAACATGAGAGTTCTAGTATAAACCACCCTAATAAGTAGGACAAACCGTTTAATAAGTATTTCATGAAGAAACCCAACCACTTGTACCATTATCAATATATATAAATATGCATAGCAAGAACCACCAGTATACAATATTGTCCAAGTGGGGTTTTAGTGAAAGACAAGTATTTTAATAAGAATTTATTGTTGAATCATGCTATTTAAGAAATATATAGGCTACTAAAATCATTAATTTCAACAATACATCATAATCTCACCATACACCCAAAACATGTGTAGATAACTTAGGGTTTTTGAACAAGTAGTATAATGAGAATCAAACCATAATAAGGTAGAAAAATAGTTTTGATACTAGATTCCCACCTCTACAAAGCTTTAATTCCCAAAATGATGGTGTGACGCTGTTTTCTCCTCAAGAAATTAAAACCCTAAAGCTTTGCCGAGCTTTTAATAGAGGTGCAAGAGGTTGAAGTTGAAGGAAATTCGGAAGCCAAAGCTTGGCTCAACGGATTGGATGTCTTCCAAGCTCTAAAGAACCCTCCCCTAGGTTGCTCTCAAAGCCCTGACTCTCCCTTGGAAAGGTTTGGTCGAAAGTGAAGGAAAAAAGGGGTTAAAAACGTGCATTTTCGGGTCAAAATTGACCTACATGCTTACCATGATCGATCATGAAGTGTTCTGGAGTGCTCTGGGTTGCCCATGATCGATCATGGTATTCCATGATCGATCATGGTGATTGCTACATCAAACTATCACCTTAGGAGCCCAAAATGAGCCTCGAAACGTCTGAATCTTGACTCAGGCAAAACACGAAACTTGTAGAGGGGAATGAGAGGAAGGTTTAGTTGTAAATGGAGAGTCATTTGGAAATTGGATGAAGAAGTTATGATCTCTCAAAGTTGGCCAAAATTTAGTAAATCGCGTAGAATCGAAACACGCATTTAAGATCTCGTTTTTAATTAGGACCACTCGAATGATGAAATGATTGGTCATTCAAACTTAATTATACTATAAAAATATGACCAAGCTGTTAAACTATAAGTAGGTAACTTACATCATAAGAATGCTAATCGAAACACAACTTATCAATTACACAGAATAAGGTGAGAGTTTTAAAGTAAAATAAGGCTAGGGGTGTTACAACTTATGCCATATACACTATAGCATATCTCAATTCGTATCCCTTGATGTGTATAATTCATCAATAAATCAAATTCATCGCAAATCACATCCATACACTTAAGGAATATCTTATATAATTCAAATAACAAATTATATCAAGTGTAAATGGCACATTTTGTCTTAAATCATCTATTTATGTCTTTTACTAAGTATTGAAGTAATTTATGCTACATACACTTCAAAAAGTCCAATCCTGTATCCCATGATGTATATAAATTAACAACAATCCATTTTTATCAACTTATAATGGTCAAGAATCCATGGAATACTTCATAGAATTAGATAATACAAGAATATCAAGTGTAGATAGTATCTATTGCTTCAAATCTCACATTTAGATCTTTATAAATCATAAAATATCACCTCAACAAATCTCAACATATTTCATGATGTATATATCTCATCAACAAATCAACTTTATTAACATGTAACATCCATACAATCATGGAATATATCATATGACTCCATTATCTTATGTATCTTAAGTACAAATGGCATGTAATGTTCCTAAACATGCATATAGGCATTTATAAATTATAAAAGATCGATTCAATAGTCATGTTATATTATACATATACATATTTAGAAGAACATGATTTAAACATGATAAATTTCATCAAACGAAATCATATTTCGGGTTTGAAAGACAAGTAAATCCATACTTCAAAGTTATAAGCCGAAAGGAAAAAAGAAAGACAATAATTGAAGCCCAGTCCAATAGATTCTTGAATTTCCTATATCACCTCGATCTCCTCGATCTCCTCGACGTGTAGGACAAGTTTTTTTAAGGTCGAATCAGAATCCGAAAACCCGATATCGATGAAAATCTAGAGAGAGAAATATAGAGAAAAAGGAGCTCTGAAATCTGAGAAATTTTCTGAGAAATATGGCTTAAGAACTCTCTAGAATTCCTTTTAAACTTTTCAAATCGACATTACAACAAGCGCTTGTTTTACAAAAACAGGTTGTTGTTTAATTACGAGAGAAAACAAGAAAACTGTTCCGAGCTTGCCTTCCAACAGGCGCATGTTTTTTCACAACAACATGGATAAAACATTTATATCAAAATTTAGCTCAATATCTAACATATGGCTTTAGAGTCATTCGAAAATAAGTTCAAATTAATTTTGGTGAATTTTACAAGTTTGGTCAATGAAATCGGTTTATACGCAAGAATGATCCAAATTTTGCATACATTTCCATCATTTACATGGTTTTTCCCACGCAAAGAAAGCAAAATAAAACTTAATTTCAATAATATAAACACCAGGTGTTACAATATTCCTATTTTTTAAGTTGTTATATTTCAAAAAGAAAAGGGAAATGAAATGATAAACTTTTAAGAGAGGGGCTATATAAATAGTACTAGTAATAACAATATTTAATTTATATAATACATGTAAATGCCCCTCCATCTTTTTAAAATTTTGTAGTATAATTGCATCGAAGTGGCACCACTTTGGTTGCAACACATGTAGTGAATTCGTAGCATTCAGCCAAAGTTGTTCCAATTCAATAAAATTATGTTGCAAAATTAGTTGCAAATTTAACCAACATAGCATTCCAAAATGGCAATAAAATTGAGAAATAAAGGAGCAATTTTCAGCCATTACAATGCAGTAAAAAATCGTGTGATAATGCAGTAAATAGTAATATGATATACACCCAAAACAATCCCCCAATGTTTGTTTTAATGACAGGATCATTTGAATTTATTCTAAACTTGGTTTACCAGTTTTTACTTTTAGGATAATGTAACCATGATCCTAAACGAGTCAAGAACATGTGTTGAGTGTATGAACATCAAAATTAGTTATCAAGCACATCGTCAACATGGGTTCCAAACATTTCATGAAAATGTAACAACATCATAATAAGTTACCAACTAACTCGTCAAGATAAGTCTAAGAAGAGAGTGATGTTATTTACCTTAACAACTTTGCATAATTAAGTTCACCTTAGCTTCTGTATCTTTCCTAAACCGATTAAATTGGCCTCGAAGATTTTTAACTTTCTTATTTGCCTTATCCACTTCTCTCTTTGCATTAGCTAGCTATTTGTCTATTGCATCATCCTTCTCTTTTATCTCTGGCCCTTACCGATGAAGAAACATGATTGGGACTAGCTCCACGACCCTAAATATAACCAGCCCTAGGTCCCGTAACCCGTTCATTCGCTTCATCATAATTTAGTATAACCCCATTTTCTGATAGCGATTGGAGTTGTAGGGCTTCAACGTCATCCTATAAAACATAAGCATTCTATTGTAATGAACATTCACTATATACAAATATTTGGTCAAATTATAAACTTAATTAGAATGAGAGTCATACATGGACTTTTTGAGCTTTTTTGCTCATCCATCGTAAACCATCCTCACCATCTACAACCAGACCATTGTCATCGTTGTCACCATCCTTCTTCCTCTTAATGTGACTAATCTTCTAAAATTCTTTCATTGTTGGTTTCTCTCCAACCTGTCGTGTCTATAGCAAAGTAATTTAATATGCTTATTTAATTAGAATGAGAAGCCAAATCATTTACTAAAGAAATCTTACCATTTCAAATAATGAAATCGTTTACTCCATGTTGTATGAACAATAGTCTGTTGTGCCCTATTTTGTTGGTTTATTTTACTTCTTTCTTGCATATTAAAAATCACCCATCACCCATCACAACTAAACAATATAACAATGATTAATACAAGAAAGAACATATAAAAATATATGAAATGAGATATAATACAATGATAGACAACTTGAAATTCGCTATTAATAAAAATTAGGCAAAGATCCTGCCACCTATCTTGAGTCAACACTAGAGGGCAGTGTTGAAGTTCAACCTCCATTGATTCATATTTCTTAAATTCACGACAATGCATCGCCGATCTAAAGTTGACCCATTGATTTTGCATTTGTTTCTTAGTTTTTTCTCGTAAATTCTCATCATTAGGCAAATTGAATTTGTCCTATTTTTCAAAAGAAAATTATTTTAAACACTAGACAATATGATATCTTTATAAAAAGTAATTAGAGTATAACAAAGTTTTAAATGCCATATCCTTAATATTTTTCACATTTTAGTTATGTCTTCCTTTAAGATTTGTTTCCAGTACCTTACATTTAGTGGGCATAGTCTCTAAGAATTATGCCAATCTCATTAACATAGTTGCCTTTATGTCGCCCCACTATGCGATTCTTCAAAACTAGAACATGTAAATCCCCCCTCTTTGCCTTTTCTTTGCTAAAGCTAATCCTTGTATTGGTCCCCTTCCTTGTTTTTTAAAGGACGAATCTACTAAAATAAAAGGAAAAACATCACATGTAAATAACAATAATATATTATTGCAAGCTTATAACATAGTTGTCAATTAAAAGCATAGCTTCACTACTAATGACACGCGATATTTTAGTGGCAGAACCAATAGCACCATTTGCTTTAATAGATTATGAATTTGGAGTACTAGATAGTGCATTTGGAGGACTAGAGGAGTTTAACCCTCCTTGTGAAGTAGTTGCTCTAGGAGCACGTGCCCTACCTGAGCCAGGCATATCTGAAGAAGGAAATATATAATTATAAAAAATATCCTATATTTTGATCAAAAATCTTAATTGATTGCAAATAAGGTCAAAAATAAGATAAGGTGTAGTAGTTAATACAATACTTGATGATTGGATCTCTTGAAGTAAACAAGGCAGATGAGATAAATTAGCTTCACTTCTTTAATCATGTGTTACCGTTATACTTCCAAATCTAAAACCATAAACCATAAATTATTAGGTCCAAAAATTAAGATTCACATATTATATATATACATGAATGAAACATAAACAAGCTTAGATAAATATAGATTATTCAGATATATTAAAAAAGAAATTAACAGTGACTAAAAACAAGATGAAAATAAGCACCTGAGACATTATTAATATAAGCAAATGTAATTATCCACATACTTGTCATCGTCACTAACATCGACGTCGCCATCACTATCTCCATTAATGTCGCCATCACCATCGGACAATAGGATATCTTCGTCTTCCTCATTTTCATTCAAAATATCATCTTCCTCGTCAACATTATAAATAAAGGCATCATGTCCACTGTGTACAACTTTTCTATACTCGATGTTAGCATCATTCACTTCTATCACTGGAATATCACCTCTTATAAACAAAATACTACCATCATCGACTTCCATTGGCTCATCTACAACATTTGTCTCAAGTTGTTGGTACGGTTCATCACCACCTATCAATTCCTCTGATAGTGCCTCAAGAAAATCATACTTATCTCGAGGTGTATTTTTTACTACAACTTTCCAGTGATTGCCTAACTTAATGTCGGTACATAAAAAACTTGCTCTGCATGGGAAAATAATACAAAAAGTTGGTTATTATACCATGTATTTACAGTATTTATATGTAAAGTCATGTATTTCATTTCCACGACAAATTTCCCTTTTAAACTGCTTAATAAGGCCAAATTTTAGTTGGAGGAGCCAATTTTGTTCTGAAGACTCCGTAATCGATCTAACACTTCTAACAAGTTATTTTAATGATATTAAGTATGCGTGTGTGGTTGGAAAGCATTTCGAGAAGCCATGGTCGAATTTGGCGGCTAACGGTGAAAAATCAAACTTTTGCCGAAATGAATTTTTTGCTAACTTTGAGAGGCCATAAATTTTTCATATGAAGTTCAAATGAGTCCTTGTTGTGGATATATTTTTATCTCTTTTCCCTCTATAACTTTCGTTTGAAGGCTGAGTTGAATATAAGTCATTTCGGGGGTCGAAACGGGCCGAGAAAAGCAAGGTTTTTGAAGGAAAAATGAGGGGTTTCAGGAAGGTGCTCTCTAATCGATCAGAGCTACACTAGTGGGGTTTTAACCCATTTTATCCTCATTTGGCATTCATTTCCTTCTTTTTCTCCTTCTCCTTTTGCTTCTATTTTTGAAGAGAGCTAGAGAGTGATGTGAGATCTCAATTATGAGGGATCAAGAGGGTGATCTTCCATGGTCTTTCATCTTACACAAAACCCACATCACCATCTTCACCTTCTTCCATAATCAACTTCCACTATTTCTAGGGTTCTTGAGCTCCAATTGGGGATTTCGTGTTATACGACGATTCGGCTCGATCCAACGCTTGAAATATTCAATTATCAGCTTATCTAAGGTGTGAACACTAGTACAAAACTTTGATTTCAACTATTAATTTTTGCTTCTTGATTTTCTATTAAAAAGTGGGATTTTCTTTATAAATTGAATGAATACACATTCATGGGGTTTAGGTTAAATGTTTATGTGCATATACCTTGTTCTTTCCATATTTTTAATGTTATTTCATGATGATTGTTAAAAATACACATTGTGTATTGGGTATCATAAACCTTAGCTAATACCCAATAGCTCGTATGTGCGTATACTGCATTTGGGAACTTAATATATTGAGGTATGGTGTAAAAAGGAAACATATGCATGATTTAAATTTAGTACTATATAAATTATATATTGAGGATTATAAGTTAGTATGAAACCTATTCAGACAGATATAATAGCGATACTTATAAATATACATATGTGTGTATATACATATATTGATAAATTAAGGAATACAAAGTATGCTTTGGTTATTTTATCTCATGTATATGATATTATTGTTGTGTTTAAGCCATCAACTAGCGTTTGCAAGATATATATGAAATCACCAGTCCATACCTATTCCGAATGGATTACTAAAGTATTTTTGAATGGGTTATATAGATTAAGACCATATGGGAAAGTTTTGATTGAAGTTAATTGTCATAAATCATAAATCTAACTTGGCTTGGTGCCAACTATGTGATTTGAGATATCCATATATATATAGATGTGATATATGTATTTGTCGAATAAATATTTGGTTGATAATTATTATTTTCATAACTCGTGTTATTTTGAGTACATACATGCACTAATGGTCCACAGAGTTGACTTAGCATTGGTGGCTATATACCCTGGTCTGCGTTAGAAGGACCCCGCTATATTAGCGGTATACTCTATGATCTATGTAGAGGGATCCTGCTTTGGGAGTAGTATACTCTGTGGTCCAGCTAGGGGGACCGCGTGAGGCGTCATACCCTGCACTTCTAGGTATTCCACGGAGGGACCCAGCTTTGGGGGCTGTATACCCTAACTTTGGGGGCTTAGATCGCGATCGCTGTGTACAGTCAAAAAAATCTTAGATGTTGCATATGAGATATATTGATATGAGACAAATGGAGAGAGATTGTGATTAAAAGATTAGTGCCTACGCTCACTTTGTGATTATATTTATTGATGATACTATTTTACTATTATACTTATGGTTGATATTTTATTGGTAATTTACTAATGTCTTGGTTATACATACTTTATAGTAATTACGGGGATGAGATAACACTTAGCATGCATTGCATAGAAAATGATCTTCATTGCATTAATATATATATATATATATATATAAATATCTATAAAAAGTAATAGCAATGGTATGTGTATATATATATATATATGTACATGATAACAACAAAACTACTTTCATTATAATGCAACGTATGCATGGTTTTAAAAATTACTTTGTGTATAAAACCCTTATAGTTCCCACTGACCCTGTGTTTGGCTCGCTCCTATTTTCGAACAGTTTTGCAGGTACTTCTTTGGGGTGGTACAAGAATGCGACTAGAACCTCTGATGGCCGTAACCAATTGTAATCGTCTGTGGACGACTTGTAACTTAAGAGTTATGTATATATATATATATATATTATTACCATTAGTATTGTTTGTATCATTAAATTGTATTCATTTCAATTCATATGGGATGTAAGGCCTTATTATTTAACTATTAGGACCTCATTGGAGGAATTATTTTATATTGAACTGTTTTACTATCATTTGATTTATACTTTACAGATGTGGAATTACAAGTTTTAGATAAACATATATCTCATTTTACAGGTGTTGGTTTATTAAAAATACATACTCCACATGCCAAAATTTTCTAAAAATGTGACATTATATGTAATTTCCTATTATACAAGTTTTAGATCATGCATTTTAAACCCGCCGTCATATACGGGACCTTGATTAACCGGGTTCTGGAGATCTAAACCTCATAACGGGATTCGGGGCATCACATTATACTAATGAACTTGTTTTCATTCGTGCGCATCCTAATGACTCCCTTCTTTTTTTCTAAGTTCCACCAATCACACTTAAATAGAACAACATGGTTTCCTTCAATATAATCTAATTCAAGTATGTCATACAACTCGCCATAAAAATTAATTTCTTTTTTTTAGGTTCTCCCACGACAGCTACTCCATGATTTTGAGTTTTTCTATACTTGTCATGATCCCTTATGTGAAATCTATAACCATTGATTACACAACCTTTATATTGTTTTGCTCTTTAGTTAGGACCCCCAAGACAAAGCACGAATTTGCTTAATAACACGATCGGGAGAATAACGTTCCAATTCTTTTACCTATTTACCAATTCTTACATCAAATAAATGAGTTAAACTTAATAAATTTGTATGTGAAGATTTAAAATTACAATTGCTAGTACTTACTCGATTTTCAAACCATTTAGGGAACTTATCAGCCTGTTTTGTTTCTACATTTGTATTTCCATCCACCTTTAATAATTCCTTGTGCTCCATAGCTATAAATTTATTGCTTTAAATATTGGTGAAAATGTAGGTGGAAAAATGAAATTTTTAATTGACACTAACTTACTTCACATATTCTTGTATTTCATCATAATTATCCAACAAATATAGGTGAGTGTTATGCCATTCAGTTTCTAAGAGTCGCACATGATTTGCTTTTCTAAGCAGTCGATCGTTATACGAAAAAATTAACATCCCTTCTTGAAATTCTTTACCATCATAGTTCCTCTCAGGCCTACTAAATTTGGTCTCAGTATTATGCAAATACATTGAGCAAAACGTGAGGCACTTGTTAAGAATGTAAGCCTCGGTGATTGAGCCTTCAGGTCGTGCCTTGTTGCCAATAGTAAGTTTTAATGTGTGCACATACTTACAAAGGAATATAACATAAATATAAATCGATGATATCTTCATGGTAAAAGTTAGGCAAACAATGCCATAACCAACTTTATATTACCTCTCGAAATGATACATCCATCGATCTCGCACCGGTCCACTAAGAATGGCCTCACGTGCGACGTGAATAGGTAAGTGAATCATAACATCAAAGAAAGATGGTGGAAATATCATTTCAAGCTTACACAACGTCAGAACAAGTCTTTTTTACAGTCTTCCCAAGACGTCAACCCTCAATGTTTTTAAACATAATTCTTTGAAAAATGAACTGAGCTCAATAAGTGGTTAACACACTTTTTTTTGCAAATAACCACGTATTGCAAGCGGTAGTAAGCATTGTAGGAAAATGTGACATTCATGGCTTTTCATTCCTGAAATTCAACCATCCTTAGACACATATCGACTTATATTTGAGGCATAACTGTCCGAAAACTTTAATGAAAGCCAAAATTCGCAAAGGTTCCTTTTCTCTAGAGTCGACAAAGTATATCATGCAGGAGGCATTATCCATTTATATCCTTTCTTGTATGCATGTAAATCAGAAAGAATAAACCATTTTAAAGTTCAACTTTGTTTCGATCATATTTGCAAAGAAATTAGCACTAGCTGAATATCAGCCACGGGAAGGGGGTAGGTGGCAAATGCCCCTTACATAGAGTGATGTGCAGTAAATGATTCCTTGAAATTGACTGGCCCAGTTTAAGTGCAGAGTATATAATTATAGTTGGAAAAAGAATTGAATTCCTGGAAATGGAGCCCATAAAGGTGTTTGATATATCTGGCATGAAAATATATACTTTTTCCATACAATGATGACATATTCTCCAACATTTGGTGCTTGATTGCCCCCTTTTTACCTACAATTAAGTTATTTTCTTCATTTTTCCCCTTTTTTTAATGGTGGGGGTTTGGCTATGAAAGCTTGTAGAGCTAACGATACCATATGTTGTGTGTTACTGTGTTATATGATTTTTGGGAGCAAAATGAGTTTGAAAGACTTAGTTTACAGTCTTTTGGCTACTTAAAATTTTGTTATCCCAATAAAAAGATTTTTGAAAGTTTCTAGGTAGTGATTAATTAGGGGGTTTGAGTATGAATTTGGGGACTCAAAATGGTGGAAATGCTAGTTTTAATAGGGTTTTGGTCGTTAGAAGAAGATTATAGGCCTATGGGAATCTGTTCCCGAGTAGTTAATAGTTTACCTTGAACATATTTACCGGTGTTTGTTTTATGAGATTTTTGTTTGATTTTTTAAAAGGATTTGTACAATATTGACTTATCATGAATACACTCTTAGGAATTTTGAAATTACATAGGGGTGCGTTCTATCACTTTATTTGTATTTTACGGTTTCTCTTTATTTATTTATAATTATTTTTCTACACTTTTTATATATTTGAAATATTAGAGTGGTGGTTTAGAATAAGAATAACAAGACAATTTAAAATAACTTTTTTTTATTTATTAATATATTAATATATACACTTTTTTCTCTTTCAATATACTCATATACAATGTGTCGGTATTATATCATAAATTTATTTGACAAATATTTGTTATATTGACCTTAATATTTATTCAAGATCTTATAAAAAACAATGCCAAAAATGAACAATTACTAGTTATTTATATAGATTAAAAAACCCAATTATATACACGCGTAGATATATTAAAAATTTATTAGGCAACTAGCTAAAAAAGATTTTGCACAACAAAACCAAATCTTTAGATCTTTAATTGATGAAAAAAATGGTCTGACTTGATGAAATTTAATCAAAAGAGATTCATGGGGTACAACTTCATAAGGATTTGTATTGGGTTCTTTGGTTAGATGAATGTATACGAATAATGAAAATAAATATAGGCATCAAAACAAACAAACAAAGAAAAAGAATTAGAGTATATAAAGAATATTAGAAGAAGGGTATTTCCTTGAAGGAACCCAACGACTGAGATGTTGGTGCGATTTGCGAAGGAGATGATTGCGTACAAGGGAGATGATTACTTAGGTGCAATTGCAAGATCGATGGTGGTGAGATTTGGGGAGGGGGAGGAAGGAAGGTTGATGTGCAATTGGGGTTTTTGGGGAGAGTGGGAGAAAGGTATCTGTGATAGTTTAAGAGAGATGGATTTTTGAGGGTTTAGTGAAGAATGGGGGGAGGGAATGGATTACTTGGGTTTTTTGCTTGGAATATATCACGTATATACTTAATATATATATATACAAATACATGGATCACCTTTGTGTAATAACTATAATTTAAGAGTTTTTTTTTTCTTTTAACAATACTAGTCATAAATATCTTATTAAAAAATTATAATGGGTTGGATAACCTTCTTCAACCAAACTATATCGTAAGCTTCCATTTGGCTCGCTAGATAAAAATACTGGATATATAAAATATCAAATACCACAATAATTAATCTCACATTTAAGGTTCGTGGGATTATTTTATTCGAATGTTTTGTGGGATAAACCATCAAGTCTAAATATTTATCTAGTGTTTTATTATATTCGGAGTTAAGCAAACATAAGACGAAAATACTTAATCATATACAGCCTCATAATCTGTTATACTAAACATAGCCAAAATGGATTAGAAACTAACCATAAAGAGAAATTAAAGAGATGCCAGAAATGCAACGAGATCCGACAATGGTATTCAACGCTTATATTAATTGTTGGGTCGAGATGACTAATGTTAACACGCGCAACTGTTTATGCGCAGATTTAATGGAACACATTTGACAAATACCTGCACAATTCGCCGTATAAGGTTACTACATTCTTTATTATATTAATTTATTGTAATTTAATTTTATTTCTTACTGTACTATTTCCTTTAAGTATTTATTATATAAAAAATACAACAAATAACATAAAAAATAAAACCTTGCATCATAAATAAAAGATAATTGTTTTTCTACTTAATAATGTGAAAAATTGCGAAAATAGTTTTGCAACAATTAACTTTGTTGCCATCTTCAGTTTAACAATTCTTCAATCCGATAATTGTAAAGCTCATGTTGTTGGTCAGTCATGCAATTTAAATCCATTCCCATTAATGTTGCTTCCTCGGCGGCATCTCTTCTTTGCTCCTCGCATTCAAGCCTTCAATCTTCTTGAATTTGCCTTTCCTCTTCTCTAATGCGCCTTTCTTCCTCGCGATTCCTTCTTTCTTCTTCACAGTTATTCCTTTCTTGTTCCTCTTCTTTTCAAAATAAACACTCAATTTTATCATGCATACCCTTTTAGTCTACATTTTGCTCAGCCAAATTAGTTCGTAAAGTTCTGAATATTTTGTTTTTGCTCTTACAAGTGAAGCATTTTGCATAGAAAGGCTTTTTCCCTTTTTCCTTCCTTATTTTTTTTAATTTTGCTTTATTCTTTCCTATAGGCCTATTTTTGTCAGGACCTTCATTGTCAATAGAGGAAGAATAATTGCGTAGATTAACTGAAGAAATCCACTGCTATTAATTGGATCGTAACGAGACCTTTGTGTATTTAAAGATGTTGTATTCAAGTCAAACTTTCCGTGTTCTTTGAAAATTTGATAACACTTATCGAAAATAAAAGGTTTTTGTTTTTCTATTTCGTAACAATCCCGACCTTCTCTAATCTGCACTTAAAGAAAATAAAACAAAATATATAAATTATTCGTACAACAATAAATGATTAATATTGAAAAAATAGTATCTTGTATGTAATTTACCCAATCCATTTCATTTGTTCGGCTTCCTTGATTATTTATTGCATGAGATAACTTTGATATATATATATATATCGTTATACATTTACTAATTGTTGTATATTGCAACTGGAAAGAGCACGGTGTTCTTCTAATTGTAATACCCGGTTGCTTATGGTATGTTGATGCAACCAATTCCATTTGTAACACCCCGTCTTTCCATTTATTGGAAATTGCGATACAAGTCGCATGTACCGCAAACGTGGACTTCGGATAGCCATATTTTGCTCCGAAGGGATCGGAATGGCTCAAAAACTTTCGAAGAGATACATTAATATATTTAAGCATGTTAGAATAGCCGTAAGTCATTTCGGGTGGTTCGAGTTAAAATCGGGATGTAGATTACAAGTTTTCAATTTAACCGACTTCATAATTTTTGGTTAACTTGGAGGAAGAGTAATTCCTTTGTTTCTCATCAGATTGAGTTTCCGTTCACATAGGACCCTATATTTTTAGGCAATCTACAACTTTCGTATTTGGCCAAAGGCAAATTCAGGCTCCTACTAGTTCGAAACTGAGCGCGAAATAGGCAAATTGTTATTAGATGTTCATTCGGTAACATTAAAGCGCTGACTTCGTCGAATTACTAAGAATTATCTATCCATAATTTGGTGACACTTCCTTCTAGGAAGTTGTAGAGCTCTAAATTACCTTTTTGTGGATATAAAGATCACCTCAATCAGACTTCCGAGCGAGAAGTTATGGACGTTCACAGTTCAGCATTGCAAGTCCCACGCGAGTGAACAATACCCGAAAATTATAACAACTGTGTATATATACGTGTTTCTCTATTCCTTCCTCATTTCACCTCCACCTCCACCTCCCGAGAGTTCCTAGAAAGAGAGAAGAGTGAAAATTGAAAGCTTTGTGGGAGATTTAAGCTAAGGAACCAAGCTCCTTCATCACACACTTTCCCCACCCACTATTCATCATTTTCCTCATCACCACCTTCATTGCTAGGGCACAGTTGGAAGGAGAATTGGGGGAAGCTCGCTGTTTGCTCGGCCCAACTTGATTCGGTCGTGATTCATCGAGGGATTAACCCTATATAGGTGGGAAATCTATTACTCAAGCATTTTTACAAATTATTAAGTGTGGTATATGGATTCTTACTACATGATTGGGTGTTGTTCATAAAAACCTTGAGTGGTGGTGTGTGCATGGGTTTGAATGTTAATTTCTTTAAATTAGTGTTTGATCATTGTTATTTATGTTGTCAATAAGCTATTGGAATAATTACCCTACATTATACACATCAAATTTGGATTTTTAAACAAAAACCCCAATTATGTGGCTATGGATACAAATTTTTAAGATGACTTCTATAATGAAAGTATTGATTTGAATCTCCTCTTATACATGGTTCGTACTAGTTGTTTAAGGAGAAATTTGGTAACTTTACAGGGGGTCATATGACTTTGCAATGTTTCTCAAAGTTTACACCTAAACTTATATGGATGAATACGATAGCAAATTCTAGTAAGTGATACACATATAAAGTGTTGTATAAATGTGATTGAAGGATGTTTTAGTCATAATTTCACGTGTAAGAGATATTATCGTTGTACTTCACGATTGGTAGCTATCAAAGAGATTTTCTAGAAACCCACTAGTTCATGCTTATACAAGTAAATTTATATTGGATTTCTAAAGAAGCCATGTATTGAGACTATATGAGAAAGTTGATATTGAAACTATTTATTATGAATTATGGGTCTCACATGGCTTGGTTCCGATTGTATGATTTCATATAAAATTTTCTAGTCGGTGAAATATATGATGAAATTCTTGATTGAGTCATAAAGTGGCGAACTTGTAGGGCTTGGTGTGGTTGGCTTAAGTACAACGTTAATATCATTATAGGATCAAGTGAAATACTTTCTACATATGTATATGGTATACGGTATATGAGTATAGAGATTGTATATATATATATATAAGCGCAACTTTCCTTTACTCCTATATTTGTTGGCTAGTTTATGGGTTATGATACAAAATATGTTGATTATCTAAATTGGCACAATTGTTTGTCTGTTGAGCTGATACATAGTTGATTATATATATCATTGCGCTAGTCCATGGTAGGTCCCAGGTTAGTCTCTAAAGGCTGAGACCATAAGTTGGGATAGAGTCTCTTGGGTGAAAGACCCGAAATCGTGCATGAAAACTAACGGGAGGCCCTGCTGCCGCGTGGGTGAAAGGCCACGAAATGCAGACCTAGTAGTACACTTCGATTGCTGCGGATTATTGAAATGATTTTCTCAGATAAGATACTCTTGGATGATACAATTGTTTGTGCCACATTTTATAAACTAGCTAACGATTCATGTAAACATACGGGTTGGGAAATTCACGGTTGATGTGCTGAGCATATACTAGTCTTATTGCATTATTAGATATAAATATCTATTTTTATACAAATAATCATTGCGTGTGATTTACTAATCGTATTTTCTTATAACAAAAACCTATATAGTTCCCACTGAGCCCGTGTTTGGCTCACTCCCATTTTCCAACCTAGTTTTACAGGTACATCTCGGAGGATGGCACAATTGTGAAGTCTAGGACCTCTGATTACCTTAGACATTTATAGTCGTTCGTAAACGACTTAGCATTTACTAGATTTAAGTATCGTTTGTATAATTGAATTTTCAATTTGATTATATGTATAATTATTGAAAATGGTTTCAAATTTTACAAGGCGGATTGTTGTTCAAACGAACTCCTCATGCCGAAATTTTATAAAACGATTTTTTTTTCAAACGGATTAAGTTTTATCCAGAAAAAGAATTTTAAAGGTTGCGATTTTTATATTTTAAATCCGCCGTCGCGCACGGCATCCTTGATTAACCGGGTCCCGAGAACGGGATTCAGGGTGTCACATCCTTAGTCTTGGAGCAATTTGATTAACACCAGTTACGGAATTACCACTTACTTGGATATAAGCTCGACAAAGAGCTTCATCTTCAAATGGGGATATATTTGTTCCATGATATATAGACATATTTAAATTAATAGAGATAAAATAATATATTTGAAGTACAAGAATGGAGGAAGGCTGAATGCATTGGAATGAAGAGGCTTGATTAAATATGGAACGAAAGGTTGAAAATGCAATGGGAATAATTCAAAATGGAGTACCCTTCCACGACACATCATGTTTCGTGCCACTATCGATCTTCTTCCCACAACACATCATGTGTCATGCCACTGTCAATTTCCTTCGGAAGGCTCCCCTCCCATGCCTCGATACATCATATGTTGTGTAGTGTATAATATGGTCGGCCTCTAACTATACTTTCCTTTTAGCTTTCTTTCTCGAGTGTGCAGCGAGGCATGTTAAAATGCTTATATGCGCTACAAATGGTCTTAAAATAGCTATAAAGCTAAATCAATTAAACACGTAGACATAGTAATATGCTAACAAAACATGTAGTGCAAAATTAATTTTGCATGAAACCATAAAATATTTCGATTTGAAAATTTACTTTAAAGATAACTTTACATTCCTTTTAGAGTTTGGTCAACAATAGGCCCTTAATTTACAAAAATATTATTCGTTGGTTCGTTAACAAAAAACTTTTTCAAAGAAGCCTCATTTTTTGATATTCCCAAAAAAACTCATTCCCTAACTTTTTCACTGAAATCATTTTCGTACAAACCTAATTTTTCAAGATGCCGAAATACAAAGGAGTTACTCTTTTTATACAATTATTACTTTAAAACTATAATGACCCTCTTAAAAATAAAATAATATATATATAGATACTTCAAAATTAATAGCTTAGTTTTGATAAAACCTTAAGATAAAAAAATAATTGTTCGAGGAACATATGCTTTTGTTCAGAGCACAACCTAGAATTCATAGTACCCTTAATACTTGTGTAGATAATGAGAATGTAAAGTATAATAATAGTAACATATTATAAATTGGCTAGATAATTGTTATTGTGAAATAATGAGTCTAAATCAAAGAATATATGATAATATAATCTTTCCTAGGTAAGTAAAGAGTTAATTGTAATTTTAAGTACACACAAAAAATGACCACTACCTATTATTCTTGTAAGTATGCATATAAAAAAAATTTGAGTGAAAGGATAATAGGCACATGGGGTAGTGCCGTTTGGCTTGTACGCATTTTATTAAAATAAAATAAAAAGAAAAGGTGAGAAGTAAACCTCTTGGACCAATGTGTTCCTTGTAATTAAAAAGGGGATAAGGGAACACAACATGAAATATCTCCGTAAGGGGCTGGCTTGCACTTTTAGGAGTATCATTAAGCCTAGTATCTTAGTCCATAAATCTATTATAAGTAACCCCCTTTGGATACTATTTTTTTTTACAAACAAACAAATAAATAGATAGTACTGTGAGAGTAGCAAATAAAAGGTAAAACTGTAGAAAAAAAAGTAAGCATTCTCAGTTTTCTAATTTTAGTAGGATAAAATAAAATACAAATATATATATATATATATATATATATATATATATAAGGCACTCTAAATAAGTAGATATTATGAATATACATTAAATATTTTGAAATAATATATAATTTTAGAACTTGGAGAATATGAGACGGAAGGTTATTTAAACAAATCAAGGTGAGTAACTGCATTCTCCACTTTAAGGTTAATTTGTAATCTTATAATTCAATGGAAGTAGATGCATGTATTCGAATTATTATATATTTATATATACACATTAGTAATAATATATATATATATATATATATATATGTATGTATGTATGTATGTATGTATGTATGTATATATTTGGGGAAAATCTATGTGGAATAGGCCTGGAAGGAAATTTCTAGAATATAATACAAAAAAATTCATTGGTATATATATAAATATAATATCAGTCCTCATTAAAAAAAAGAAAAAAAGCGAAAAAGAAAATAAAAACAAAAATTATGAATAAATAAAGCATAACTTCAAGATGAATCGGTTGGTAAAAAAGAAGAACACAAATGGAATTTTTGAAAGTAAGTTGGCTTTTATGGAATTTTTGTTGTTGTTGTTGTTGTTGTTGTTGTTGTTATTGTTGTTGACATGTATACGAGGGGGCTTCTTGTATGAAGAAAATTAGGAAGGCTTATTTCTGCAAATATATATTTGTATGGTTTTGCCATGAAGGTGTTTATTTTGAGCTATAAATTCTTTTTTAAGGAACATATTAAAAACATAATTATATATGAATATCTATCAATCTGAATGATAATAGTAACAACGTAGTAGTAAGTAGTGATTAACCAGGTGATCTAATTGAGGTGGAGTTAAACATATGTACACAAAGATGGAGAAATGCTTAAGGTGGTGTTTCTTATATTCCGAAACTATATAATCTTTACGAATATTGAATTAGTTGTTTTATTGGTGCGAAATTTTGAAAAGTAAACTCATAAGATTTGGATCTGTACCACCCTAGGAAAAACTGATTGTGTGAACACCCCAATCCACGACTCTTGTGCGAACACTGTTTTTCTTAAAACAAGCATCTTACATCAAGTGTTGAGTCATCATACATATAGGACACCGTTAGGAAAGACTCCAATTCCGGCCGCGTGAGGAGTCTGATATAACCTTTGTTTCCTCTTCGCTTACTAGGACAGGGATCGACTTGCCCGGTCAGGTCGCGGGGTGCGGGGCAGCGCCCTGTTAGAAAATCGAGTTGTTTCCGAGTGTTTCTGTGCTTTTTCTGAGCTAGCCGCAGCCCCCAACCGCATGCTCCCAACCGTACGGCTACCTGCCAACCGTACGGTTGGCTCCTAGCCGCACCCCCTGCGGCTACCCCCTGCGGTTGGCCTCCTTTGGAGCATTTTTGGCGGAATTTTTGCTATAAATAGGACCCTCCTCAAAATGGGATCCCAAGGGTCCTATTTATAGCAAAAATTCCGCCAAAAACGCTCCAAAGGAGGCCAACCGCAGGGGGTAGCCGCAGGGGGTGCGGCTAGGGCGTGCGGCTGGGGCGTGCGGCTACCTGCCAACCGTACGGTTGGCTCCTAGCCGCACGCCCCAGCCGCACGCCCTAGCCGCACCCCCTGCGGCTACCCCTGCGGTTGGCCTCCTTTGGAGCGTTTTTGGCGGAATTTTTGCTATAAATAGGACCCTTGGGATCCCATTTTGAGGCATCAACACTCAATAGTGTTTTTGGTAAGTAGAGATTCTGTCAAAATTATTAGAGAGGTATTTCTTTGAGGGAATTTCTAGAGAGAGAAAGTTAGTGAGAGAAAGTTTTAGAGAGAGAAGGAAGCAAAGAAGGAAATCTAGGCAAGGTTCTTATTTCTTCTTAAACCACATCAGGTACGTTTTTCTACAACTTTTCTGAATTTCAATACTGTATTTCAATATCCGTTTTAATACAGAAAATTAGATAACTTGCAAAGAAGTCCATTGCTTTCAAAATAAGTCATTTCTAAGTTTTACAAAGAAATCTAAAATCCGTTTTGACACGTTTTCAAAACAAACCAAAAATACAAAAACAGTTTCCAAACAAAAGGAACTACGAGACTCTGATTTCATTCTACGAATGAATACGTAGGCGCTCGCAAAGCTCGAGTCTGATTTCAAAATATTGTTTTAAACTAAATTTATCCGGAAAGGACTATTCTGAAAACCATTCGAACTACTTGCAAGATATCTAAAATAGGAATTAGATACATGATCCATTAAGAGACCGAAAGGGAAAATTGGGTGCCTAACACCTTCCCAATTTGTAATGTAGTTCCCGAACCCTAGCAAAGTATATTTTAAATCTCTGGTTTCAAATGTACGAAAGATAATTCATTTTCGAATTATCCTTTGTACGATCTTTTGTTTGTTTTCTAGTAAAACAAACTGGCGACTCTATAAAACATGTTTTCAAAGAAAACCGAGAGCGAGGACTGCCTCTTCTCGGGTCGCAGGTCCGGGTTCTCACAGAGTGGCATGCCTATTGTAATACCATGTGTTTCATTTTCGAGCTAGTCACTCCTTAAGCCCAGTTAAGGCTTAATCTCTTTTAGGGTATGAACTTTTGGTTTCGAACCCTTCTTAGCTAATCAAACACTTTGAGCATGTCATATTAGGTATATCGAGTTTGCAGGAATAATAGTTTCGTAATTCGGGTAATTCGAATTGAAATCAAGATGTTAATCGTGTGTTTTTACTTTACACAATTTCTTAATTATGGCTAACTTTGAGGTTTCGTAAATTCTTCGTTTCTTATCTTATTAAGTCTCTATTCATGCCTTTGTCTAGGTTTTGATGCATTCTAGAACTTTTGTGTTTCGACCGATAGCTAATTCACACTTCTCATTAGTCAAAACAACGTGTGAAGTAGGCCGGATAGCAAAATCTTATCATTCGGTAACATCGTGGCAGAGCGATGTCTTCGAAGATTTTTTGAGAATTATCCATTTAGAATTTTGGGAAACTTCCTCTTAGAAAGTTGTAGATCTTTGAATTACCTTTTCGTGGACATAATGATCACCCCAATCAGTCCTAAGTGAAAAGTTATGACCGATTTACAAATAGTGTACCAGAGCCCAGAAATTAAAGCACTGACTGGTCTGGCCTTTTTGTAGATCGATCTGGCAGCAAATCTGGGCATGTTTTGAGCATTTTAAAGCGTTCTTTACACCCCTTTTGTCCTATTTTCAAGTCACAACCCTAAAACCTTCTAGAGAGAGTGAGCACAGTTATGCTCGTCTTGGGGCCGGTTTAATGTTATGCTAAGGAATTCCCCATTTGTGAACTTGAAAACTAAATCTTTAATTAAGCCGCTAGTTGACGAACTGGGCGAACCTGGTTTAATGTACAACACATGTATCATTATATAATATTTAGAAAGTGAGTTTAATATATACTTTATATGTATATTGAACGTACATTTGATCTAAGTATATGGATTTTAGTATTCCATACTTTTGTAAATATAATTATGATATATATGCAATTATGGATGTGTTGAGTATACTTTTGAGATGTTGATGGTTTTCATTTCTTATATATTCTAGTTGGCTATTCGATGGGTTCGGTATGAACTGTTATATCATTTAATTGGCACAATTGTTCGTCTGTGGATTTAATATTTGAGTGATTCGATATATATACACATGGTTGCGCTAATCCATGATCAGTCCTAGGTTTGATCTCATATGGATGGGGCCGAAAATTGGGACATAGTGGCCCTGGGTGCAAGACCCAAAATTGTGCACGAAAACTAACGGGAGGCCCTATTGCCGCTGGGTGAAAGGCCACGAAATGTAGACCTGTTTGTACGCTTGACTAGTTGCGAGTTATTGAGATGATCGCCGAGGGCGAGTCATTTTTAGACGACACAATTGTGATACCACGTCTTACAAACTAGCCAACAGTTTTATATACATACTAAATGGAAGTATGTATTTTCTTATTAAGGAATGTTTGTATCTTAGCGATACTACTTTTACCATACGTATGAGGTTTATGACTATTTTATGATATTAGTGAGCTTTTAATTATATTTTCAGTTGACTTATATCTTATTCTATGTTGGGGATGGGAAAGCATTTTCATTCATGTTCTAAAATGATTTTTATTGCATTGGTACTATGAGTTTGAATATAATTACGACTCATAAATATAACGTATATATGCAGCATATAAAAGGAAACTATTTTGACTATTGCATTTTGCATGTATTGTTCTTAAAATGTATTATATATATATATACATATAAATGCTTATAGTTCCCATTGAGCCCGTGTTTGACTCACTCTTATTTTCCCAAAACAGTTTTGCATGTATTCTTCGAGGGATGGCACGTGTAAGACTCTAGAAAGCCTTTGATAGCTTAGAACTCTATAGCAGTCCAATGATGACTTAGTATTTGTATAATTTATGTAATTGAACACCTTCTACCATTGGTTTCAAATTAATTCAAATGTCTTGTTTAATCTATAAATGTTATAAAACTCACTAATTTGGCTTAGGACCTCATTAGAGGGATTTAACTTTATAAACATATGTACTTTTGATGATTGGATACAAATACATGTGAATGTGAAGTTTGATTCAAATGTTTGGACATCTACAGGTTTTGAATTTGCTAATTTTTTTCTGAACAAGGTTTTTATACAAGAAATGTTTTTGATACTATGTAATGTGTCTTAATTTAAACCCTCAGTCGCTTACGGAAGTGTGATTAATAGGGTCCCAGATGTGAAATCCTCTTAACAGGATTTGGGGCGTCACAAGTATCCTGGCGTTGTCAAAAATAGTTTTTTAGGCCAATCTTTTGATTGGATTACATAAGTTTTGGGCCTCAATTAACAGGGAATAAACATGTGACCTTAGAAGTAACTTACCAATTGATTAATAAATTTGTATGGTTGTTTATTATTCTTTTTATTAAATCTCTTAACTATTTTGTTTACAGTCTTATAACTTATGCTTGATCTGTTAAATAATTTTTCTAAAAGTATACAAACCCTTGGAATGGATATAATATGTTATTCACTGGGCTTGTGAAGCTTACCCCAACCATCTACATTTTAGGTGATTCTCATAAATAAAAATATTGGTGGCTAAATTACTAGGAGTAAATAAACCGAGGGAAGCAAAAATAGTAAATAAAAGGAGTGTTTCACAAATAGTCTCCAAAGGAAAAAAAATTAAATTATTCTAGATGTAATTATAAGATTTTCAAATGTAATGTTTCTCATGTGTGATGTTATCTATATGTGATTATATATATGTAATAAAGAAATAAAAAAATTAGTGTGAAATTTTATTTGATCACTTCTCAATTTCCATGGGAATTGGGATATGACAAAAACATTAACTAATTATAGTAGATAGTCATGTTAACCTGATTTGAGTATGTACGTTCAAACTCATACAAACTTATGAAATATTATTTGAAGAATTTACTATCAATTGTTGAACCTTATGCTAAAATTCGGTCCATTTTAACTTAATACATGTAAGCTTTTTTGATTACAAGCAATACACAAATATAACCAGAGTTTGAACCATGGGTGGGAAGAGGAAGGGATGGAGGTGTCGCAGTTCGAACTTGAGAGCTTACCCTTGTAAGGGTAAGGTTTTGTTGGAATTATTAAATGTATTCATAATTCAAGTGAGTGAAAATTAATAAATTAATTTAGTTTGTTCAAGGGGCACTTGGGGTGTTTTAATGAAAGACGTGTCCCTTGATGCAAAGTTCTCTTTCATAAGGGACATATCAATTCGTTTAAGAAGGGGGTGTCCATTCATTTAAGAAAACTTTCTTAAAGACGTGTTTTTTTATCACAAGACGAGTTCTTCAATGACGAGACGTGTGCCTCTTTTGAAAAGTTATGAAAATACCTATATATATATATATATATATCTTCACCATTTGTATTCAATTAAACTTTTTTGTTCCAATTCTTAAGTCCGTTCAATTTTATTCCCTGAGTCTAGTATAATAGTGGAATAATCATTGATTCGCTAAAGCGTACTCATTGGAGTGCTATATTTAAGTATGCGGCAATTGTTGTATCTTGGAGACAACATCCATGAGTTCTAAGCACAGTAATAGGGGTGAAATTGTCTTAAGGACATAGTGTTCAACGATAGCCTCGATTGCAAAATTCAACAAGTTTTCATGTCTCCTTCTTCTTGTATCATATTCAATTTACATTTACATTTCAATTTTAATCATTCATATTGTGTCTCGTTTATTTTTCACCAAAATCAAATTACGCTACTATTTTCCTACAATTTTAAGATAGTTTTTCCGTAAGTTTTAATTTCAGTGAATATGTTAATACAAGGAATTGAACCAATAAAATTGAAAATTATATTAAGCTTTTGATTTATATAACTTATCATATATGTAGTTTGTTTCTTTTTTCCTAACCATAACTTGTGATGTGCATTTACAAATTGTTACAACAATAAATTTTCATTTAACTAACTTCTTAAAGGCAATTGTTCCTTTAAATTGCATAAGTTGGTTTTCTTTTAATCCCTTTTAAAAGGACCAAATGAGTAACACCTTTGACTCAATGGTAAGGATTAATTTAATTTAAGAAGTTAAATGTGAGAGTATGGATATATATATATATATTTGTTAACATGTGCCCCAATGGCACATGTTAATTATACTATGAATAGAAAATTTTAAGCGCCGCACGAGAATTTGTACTTAATTTATTGCCTGTTGAAACCTTGTTCTTGTTATTCATATAGAATACTTGATAGTCATCTTATATTTATGACTACAAGTGTAGATATTATTTGGCCAAACAATAAACTTCCTTTGGGCCGATTATTACTCGCATAAATAACAAATACACAAGTCTTAATATTTCAAAACAAACAAATTTACGTGATAGATGTTACTTTGGAAACGTATCGTTCAATTAATCTATTTTAAAATATCAGACGATTTGTGGTTCGCATCCTTATGATCTAAAAATATATTTTTCTTATTGAAGATATTTGTAAGGCACAAACCTTATTTTTCCCAGATTGACACGTATTACAATTTTGGATTACTGGCAGCCTGCAGGCTTGTGTACCCGAACGAGACTATAATAAGTACTTTCAGCACAAGAATTAAATGCTAGTAATAATTTCTATCAGACAACAAGTCTTTCTTTGGACTGACTTATTGCTTACATGAAAACCTGATAATTATTACACATTTATTCTCGCGCGTGTGTTTATTATTCTGCCAAATAATAACCTTCCTTTGGGCCAATTATTAGATGTATAAGTAATAACCACACAAATATCGAGAGAAAATAATGTCTATTATTTGGCCAAATAATAACCTTCCTTTAGGCCAATTATTAATTGTATAAATAATAAATATAAATATCTTAAATAAATAATAAGCTTTATCCAAACCCTTAATCACAATATATACAAGAATAAAATTCTTTACACTTAACATATGTCGATTAATTTATTTAAGAAACAAACTTTTATATATATAAGGCCACATCTTAAAGTTTGCTCTCCAACAAATAATAATAAATAAATAAAATCAACGAGAGGAAGCTGTGACTAAATCCAATCAAACCATAGAGAAACAAATCTTTATATCCTTAATATATATTTTTATATATATATATAACAAACAAAAATAGTTCTTTATTAATTTTTATAAAGTCACAGCAACAAATCTTAAAAACAAGGTCACGTCACATCAACTAAAAATTATATATTTAGTTAAATCGTAAACCCACCATATACATTTATCTTTAAGGGTGATATTATATGCACCCCTATTTTGTAGCCAAAACACCACATAATTAGGGTGTTGAAGGTGTTGTGGCTACATAATTAGAGGATATTTGATTCGGTGGCAAGTTGCCGACTTGAAGGTTCATATTCGGTGACAGTTTACTGAATAAAATGTTCAATTTCAATGGCAAGTTGCCGTTTAGGTCAAGTCGGTGAAACGTTACCGAATCAAATGTTCAATTTCGGCAATGAGCCACCGACTAGGTGTTTAAATTTTGAGTGTCATTTGTGGTGTCTTGGCTACAAAACAGGGGTGCATATAACATTACCCTATCCTTAATCCATTCAGCTGCTAGAGATTTTGGTGTGTTGGCAGTAGGTATAGTGACCATTAATTTCCCTTCTCAATTTTAATTCGACCAAGTACACTGTCGCATGTTACATAAACTGAAGCTATATCAGTTTTAATGCCATAGTCTTAATTTGATATATAACTAAACCTTTATAATTATATAATAATAAATCTCATATAAATTTAATGATTTAACATGAAGTTGCTTTGATACCACTTGTTGAAAATTAATTCCTAAATCAACATGTCAAATCATCAAGATCTTAATTAAAACACTTAAACCACGTACCTAGATCCATAACAAAGCAGATGTAGAAGTGCGAGAATCGATCACGATAAGAGTGTAGATTGAGCGGGTACATGGTCTTCTTCAACCAAATCGCTTTAGTTTCTTGATGGAGATTTTGGTTCTCTTCCAGATGGGGAAAATGGAGCTGTATTTTGATTTGGTGTATTGGGGACCATAACCCTAATATCTGCTTTATATACAATCCAGTTAGAGTTTCCAAAAAACCCTAACAAGCCCATATAAGGCATCTATACATTTGGCCCACATTTATTTGAGTAGTCTATGGGCTTAACTAAAAATTAATTAGACCATTAAAATTAGTCCATTAATTTAAATAGCAAATATAATTGAAATATAATAATATGTTGCCCACATAAATTAGAAATATAAATTTTCTAACAGAAAATACATCCATGTATCCTTAATTTGGTCTTAATTCACCTTTGCATGCTTCTCAGATACTAAAGCATAAAAACCAATTCAGTGCCATAAAAGACTGATTGGTCTTTCATGTATCACCGATTGGTCTTCGGTGCATCTCGATTGCTCTTCGATGATTTTCCCTCATTTTACCTTGTAAATCGTGCCATTACTCCAGCATGTTAATAATACTGATATACATGCACATTTAGGCCTTAAAACAGTAGACAAAAGCGTAAAATATGAAAACGAGCATGTTCATTTAGAAGCCGAAAGGGCGACACAGGTGCATAACACATTCCCCTGTCGTAACATAGTCCTCGAACTCACTCTAGTTGCGTAGACAACTTTGTATCCCAAATAGGGTACAAAACACACACTTTTGTCTGTTTTTTCGAAAAACGTACTAGCAACTCTAATCATCAAAGAAGAAACGTGCTAAGTGCACACGCCCCGAGGTACTCCCCTAAGTGATGCAACTTAGTATCGACAGATAGTTGGTTGTTTAGTTTATTTCGTTGTCACCCGTCTAGATATTGCTCACGCTGTCCATATCATCAGTTAATTCATGTTTGCTCTGTGGTCTACTCATTATTCGGCAGTTCTCCACATTCTTCGTTACATCAAAGGGACTTTGTTTCATTGTCTTTATTTTCCATCCACATCCTCTTTGGAGCTACGTGTTTACTCTGATTCTGATTGGGCAGGAGATCCTACTGATAGGCGTTCAACTACAGGGTACTGTATCTTCTTGGGAGACTCTATCATATCCTGGCGTAGTAAGAAACATTCGTTGGTCTCTCGATTCAGTACAAAAGATGAATATCACGCTCTTGCTAACACTACTCAGGAACTCGTCTAGCTCCGCTGGCTACTTTTCGAAAGGGAATTCCTCAACATTTTCCAACAACCCTTGGCTATGACAATCAGACTACTATTCAGATTGCTCACAACGATTTTTCATGAATAAACAAAGTACATTGAGATTGATTGTCATTTTATTCGTCAGCATGTTGCTCGCAATACAGTTCGCCTCTTGCCTATCACTTCTGGCGATCAACCCGCAAATTTATTCACCAAAATACACTCGCCTGGCCATTTCCACGATCTTCTTTCTAAACTTAAGATAGTTTCTCATTTACCACCTCAATTATTGGTGGGGGGGATGTTAGCATATATTGTATATTGCCATATATTGTGTATTACCATTTATTATAGTTGACCCTTTTATGTATTCATATTTAAAAGATTGGGCATTAACTTATAGATATTCTCCTTTATTTTTTTGTATCTCTATCAACCCTATATAAAGGGTTCTCATGGTATACAATTCAATCATAATAATAGAATTCTTCTATTTTAGCTTCTCTTATATATATATACATATATCTCTTTCTCTTTCTCTCTCACTCTCACTCTCTCTCTTGTTAACAACTAAAACTTTGTACTTAATTAAATGGCCAATTCATACTAATTCTAAGAAGAGAATGAGAGTGAAAAACAGAGGGTAAAGACTAAGGAACGAAAAGCAGCGTCGACGGCAAAGAGACCAAAAGATTTGATTGGGGTGAATTTGCAAAATATTTGTAAGGTCTTTTAAGTTAAAATTATTCAAGTCATATTAATTAAGTGGGTGCATTTAAGATCACCCATAAATTAATGCACATATATATATAGTCATTAAACCTTTGAGTAAACGTCTTTTGAGGAATACTCCACTTTTAATTACACGATGAAACTTGCCTTGTCCATTTTTGCTAGTCATTCTTAGTATAGACTTTTTGAGGAAAAGTAGAGCCTTGCAAGGTTAAGCTCAAAGTAGACATTATTTTACTAGTCTGGTACAAAATTGGTCCCAAAGCAAACCATATTGACTCAATTGATATAACTCATCTAGTATTGTAGGCAAGCTAGAGTATGAGGGCAAGTATGGCTGCAGTAAATGCATTATATGTGTTCATCCTACATTCTTTAAATAACTGAGATAAAAGTGAAAAAACTTTGAAGGCTAGAGCCCAAAGTGAAATAACTTATGAGCAAGCAGGGCTAGCTAGAGGAGCAAGCGAGCAAGGCGGTCCGCCTTGAAGCCCCCACTTTTTGGACAATTTTTAAGAACCCAAAGACTTTGTACAACCACTACAAGAAAAAAGATTTGTTATGACATGTTTATAAATTTTTTTATGTTGGCCAAAAGCAACGCGTCATATACGATTTTTAGTTTTTCTACTTATGACGGGTGAGTATGTAAACCCCTACATATGACACGTTTTTTGACACGCGAGGTAAAAAGATGTATGTTAATATTCTATTTTACGACGGGGTTATTAAATATGATCCATTCTAATTAACTGCTCCATTATTATCCGTTTTTCTTTTTTAAAAAAATCCTTTAAAGATAGAGGAACTTAATCCAAAAAACTTTTTGAATCTTGCATAAATATTGCGTATCACTCCCATTCCCTCAACATGAACACTCTATGTGTTTTCCTTTCTTATGAATCCTCGGCTCTTTCGAGCTCGCAACCGTTTCACTATTATCAAAATAAAGTGAAATAGCTTATAACACTGAAGGTGCCACATCTAGATTCATTTGGAAGTTCCTGAGCCAAATCGCTGCCTTAGTTGCTTCTAAAGTAGCCAGATATTTAGCTTTCATGGTGGAGTCAGGAATGCCTGACTGCTTGATACTTCTCTAACCAATGACTCCACCTCTTAGAGTAAACACATAACTTGAAGTTGACTTTCTAGAATCCTAACTTCTGACTAAAAATCCTTGTCTATGTATCCAACAGGTACTAGACTGTTTGCCTGGTAAACCAACATAAAATCTTGAATCCTTTTAAGGTACTTAAGTATATGTTTTACCGCAGTCCAGTGTTCTTTCCCTAGATTAGACTGATATCTGCTAACCATACCAATGGTAAAGCAAATGTCTGGTCTAGTACACAATATAGCATACATGAGGCTTCCCACTGCCGAAGCACAAGGAATTCCCTTCATCCTCTCTATCTCATCATGTGTCTTATGACATTGATTTTGGATAGAGTGATTCCATACCTAAAAAGGGAGAAATACTTTCTTGGAATCTTGTATACTAACTCTGGCAAGAATTTGTATCGACGTAAGTACTTTGGATAAGCCCAACATCCTATTTTTCCAATCTTGCATAAGCTTAATACCAAGGATGTGACTGGCTTCTCCTAAGCCCTTCATATCGAACTGACTTGTTAACAATACCCTCACTGAAGATAATATTCATATATCGCTTCCAATAAGTAAGATATTATCCACATACAATACCTGGAATACCACCGCGCTTTCGTTACACCTTTTGTACACACAAGACTTATCCGAATATTGATCAAAATCAAAAAAATTGATTGCATGGTCAAAAATAGATGTTCCAAGATCTAGACACTTGCTTGAGCCCATAAATGGACTTCTTGAGTTTGCACAACATGTGCTCTTGGCCCTTTACTATGAATCCTTCTGGTTGCATCATATAAATGCTTTTATCAAGACTTCCATTAAGGAAATCTGTCTTGACATCCACTTGCTAAATCTCGTAATAAAGAAGAGCCATAATGGATAAGAGAATCTGAATAGACTTTGGCATGGCTACCGGTAAAAAGGTTTCATCATAATCGATCCATTTCTTTTTGAGTGATCCCTTTTAGGAACAAGCTTTGATTTAAGCAGG
>JAKCWG010000772.1:0-100000 GCA_021464415.1 Lonicera japonica
AGATTACAGATAACGTCATTTAAATTAAATTACTGACAATTATATTTAAATGACTTCTTAATTCTTGAGCCTACCACTTAACTTATTTAACATGTCGGATTAACATAATCCACCTGCAGGGTTTGACATGATCAAAACTTATAAGCTTCTCAAGGGGCTATCATCAATCCCTATACCGGGACGTGGATTCCGTCAATAATTAATATTCATCATACATATAGCGTCGTCATCCAATTCACGAAGATTATTGATCTATAAATGAACTCTTAATGAGTCAAAACAACAAACACTACATATACATGTCTATTAATTATTTTAAGATTAAGAGCATAAGTAATCATAATAACCATGGGATTTTAAATTGTTTTATGTAGTCAGTATAAAAACAATTAACCCAAACCAAAAGTGTACTAGCACAACGAGTTAAAACAATACCATTTCCTGTAGTTAAGATAAACTACTAAAACTTGTGCTACAATCCTACCAATGGGTGTCCAATTCCATCTAAGACTGTGAATCATTAAACTTATATTCCACAAAAACTGATGATATGATCTTCTGTGTGTAAACTATACTCTACACACCAAATCATCTACTATATGGAATAAAAGACATACATGCACAATATTTAAATAAATAATATAATGCAACCATTGCCCATAAAAATTCTCATTAAAATAGCAAAACCAAGTTTATAACATATCCAAACCAGCAAGAAAATTATGGCTTTTAGTATATCACTCTAACATGATGATGGTGGTCCAAGCTTGGGCATCGAAGGCTTGGATTGGGGTTGTATAGATAATGATAGTAGTCTCAGATTGTAATGTCCTTTTGAGGAGGAGGAGATAAAATTGGCTTTATTCTCTTGCGATATAAATAAGCACCAGGTCCCGACGGCTTCACTATGACAGCCCTTCAAGACAGTTGGGAGATTATTAAAGATGATTTATTGTTAGTTTTTAAGGAATTCTTTGAAAATGGTTCAGTGAATGCGAAAATGAACACTACATATATATGCTTGATTCCGAAGAAGCTTAATTCAATCTGTACCAGAGATTTTCGTCCAATCAGTTTGGTAACTTCTTTGTATAAAGTGGTAGCAAAAGTTCTTTCTTTGTGGTTGAAGCAGGTTTTGGAAAGTACGATTGATTCAACTTAATGTGCTTTTGTACAAGGAAGACAGATTCTAGATTTAGCCTTAATTGCTAATGAAGCAGTGGAGGAATACCGGTCTAAGAAAAAAGAAGGTGTTATCTTCAAAATTGATTTTGAGAAGGCGTACGATCATGTACATTGGGATTTCTTAGACTTTGTTTTGTGCAAAAAAGGCTTTGGTTGGAAGTGGAGACGATGGATTAGGAGATGTCTTTCATCGGCAAACTTTTCTGTGATGATAAATGGTAAGCTGTGAGGACATTTTGGAGCTTCTAGAGGATTATGTCAAGGCGACTCGTTGTCTCCTTTTCTCTTTATACTTGTTGGGGATGTGCTTAGTAGATTGGTCAAACAGGCATGTGATTTTTCGATCATCAAAGGATTTGAAATCAGCACTAATAAAGTAAGACTATATCACTTTCAATTCGCAGATGATAGTATTTTTTTCCTCTCTAGCAATGAGGAGATTATCAAAAATTTAACTAAGGTGGTGGAGGTCTTTACTTTGGTCTCGGGGTTGAAATTAAACATGGCGAAAAGCATAGTGGCAGGAATAAATATTGCCTCCGACAAATTAGAGTCTATTGCTAACTGTTTAGGTTGTTTGGTTGGGAATTGGCCGCTGAATTATCTTGGGCTTCCACTCGACGGTAATCCGAAATCTTTAGCCTTTTGAGATCCTGTTGTAGAGAGAATATCTAAGAGGTTAGATAGCTAGTTTAATAGTCACCTCTCTAGAGGAGGTAGATTGATTCTTCTTCAATCGATTTTGGGTAGTATTCCTTTATATTACATGTCAATTTTTAAAATGCCTCGTAAAGTAGCAGTGGTGTTGGAACGGTTGATGCGTAATTTCTTTTTGGAAGGCAATAAAGATCACCTTGTTAGTTGGGGAATAATGTCAATGTCCAAAAAACAAGGTGGATTAGGCGTGGGTAATTTGCTAAACAAGAATATTGCTCTTCTTGGTAAATGGTTGTGGAGATTCCTTCTCGAGAAGAACTCTCTTTGGCATTCTATAATAGTTAGTAGACACAGTATTTCTTTTAATGATTCGGTACTAAAGGCAGATCCTAAAGCTACTCTCAAATCTCCTTGGAAATCTATTGTTAGTGTGTGGGATCTCTTTGAAAAAAGAATAGCTTTGACAGTTCGGAAAGGGGATAAAGTAAGATTTTGGGAAGATTGTTGGCTTGGTAATTCTCCTCTTCGTAGTGGTTATCCAAGATTGTTTTAGTTATCTCGTAATAAAGGAAGATTGATTCAAGCATTTATCAAATGGGATCCGGCCAGTGGTATTAACTGGGATTTTAATTTTTTTAGAAACTTGAATGATAGAGAAAGTGATGAAGTCCTTTCTCTTACGGGCAGACTAGAGAGTTATCAATTTAATCAAGTTGTGGATGATAAAAGGGTTTGGAAGGCTAATATTTCTGGAGTATTTTCTTGTAAATCTTTTTTAGAATCATTACTAGATTCTAACGAGGAGCCGAAATTCCCCCACTTTGATTTCATTTGGAAATGTAGTGTTCCCACCAAGATTAAGATCTTTAATTGGCTTGCAGTACTTGGCAAAATTAATACGCTTGATAGGTTACAATATAGAAGACCTCATTTGTCCATCTCTCCTTCGTGGTGTGTTCTTTGTCAGAAAGCTGGCGAATCTATAGATCATCTTCTTCTTCATTGTGAATTCTCTAGCAAGATATGGGCCAAGGCTTTTATTTGTTTTGGTTTTGAATGGACTGTTCCCAGTTTGTGGTTTGATTTTATTGGTATCTGTTGGTTTTTGAAAGGCAACAATGGGGTCCATAAGGATATTTGGAAGCTTTTTGTTCATGCTATAGCGTGGTTTTTATGGATTTAGAGGAATAGGAGAATTTTTGAAGATCGTTTCAGTAATGTGGAAGACATTTGGTCTATGGTGTGCTGCATTGTGGGTTTATGGGATAAAGCTGCTGTGAGAATCCGCAAATGCGACCCCCAGGTCTCGCTCCCGTTGTTGGGCGTCTGGAACGTCGGAACAGATCCCGTCGCTCCATTTACTTCGATCGGTGTTGATAATTCATATCGGGTGTCCCTCTATCCTATTTCTAGATGCGAGAGGGTTCGTTTAGAGTCGCCAGTACGTTTTACAAGAAAACAGACAAAATGGTTTGTGTAAGAGGAAAGGCTACAGATAAGCATTTCTTTACACATTTGTCTGCAAAACCAGGATTCTATAGGGTTCAGAAACTATATTACGGTTTGGGAAGGTGTTAAGCACCCATTCCGCCCTTTCGGTCTCTAGTGGTCTTATACGTTTATTTTATGTTGAGAAACTTGGATGCTTTTACTGACAGTCTACTACTTTCCAAGTGAGAAAACCCTAATTTTTAGGAAAAAGCAGGGAAAGGGATAAAAACCTTTGTGTCCCGAGATCCGATGTTTTTATTATTGAAAGATGTAAATACAAATGACAAAACCTTTTATTTTGAAAGAGTGTCCCGTATTATTTTCTCAGATAATGACGGTTTTCTTGTGTTGTGAATACTTTTGTAAAAGTTCGGATCTTGTGTCGGGACTAATTTAATATGAAACTAAAACTCTTTGAGGGGAGTTTTATCAGACACGTCGTAGTCTATAGAAAAGACAAGATATGTTGATTTTAATTCCTAGATAAGTCTTATCAGTCCGGGTTTTGGAAACATAATTTTATCCAGATGATAATGTACTTATACTTCTGATTTTGGAAATGGTTTTATCGGGGTCTTTTGTTTTGAAAACGGTAGACTACTTTGTAAGTTGGCAATAAGTTTATTCAAATAAAACGTGGACTAAACAACAGGAGTAAAACAAGTACACATATATATAATTTAAATACTAGAAGAGATTTTCTTTACCTTCCCGACGAGAATAATAATAATGAGAAAGAAAGTATAATGCGGCAGAGAAATCTCTGGCGATAATGATCTTTTCCTTTTTCAGATATTTCCGAGAATGCGATTCCAGCGACGGGACACGTCGAGTGTCGGGAATAAATTCGATAATTCTTCAGGAATAAGATTATAACAGAAAATACTTGACGAAAGACTAGAAAGTCAGATATAAGCCAATAATTCTCCAAATCCAAGCTGCTGTCCTTGAACCCTTGGGGGTGTTGGCCTATTTATAGTGCGGGGGGAGGATTGTTGCGCGACACTTCCCCAAAAGGGGCATATGTTGCGCGACAATGTGTCCAATGTCGCGCGACAAACGGCTGAAGTGATGTCACTGACAGACTGATTTGTCAGGGAGTGGATGGTCGGGGTCAGAGGGGTTTGTCGTGCGACATAGGAGTGATTGTCGCACGACACACTGATATGTCGTGCGACAATCCCACTTAAAAATAGGTTTGTTGGCCAACAAACCCTTTCAGGGTAGTTTCGGGTGCTCGGGTGGGTCCCGGACTCCAAAAACAGTAGTTCTCGTTGGTCGTTTAGGGTTCTTGCGGGGGTCACGGATCGGGGTGTCTACAGACGCTCTCGAATCAAGCTCCTTGCTTGCAAGGAATTGAGGCGACTGGAAGAGACCATGATCCATGGCTCCCGCAGGAACTCTAAGGAAGTGTGCGTATGCAAAAAAGTGTTCGTGAGTGCCTCCGGAGAGGGTTTTGTGTTCGGTTTTGCCTCCGGAGAAGGCTTTTGTTACCTCATTACCTCTTTCGAGGACTTTCATTTGCTCCACTTGCCTCGGACGGGAGGACTACCATTGATCCATTAGCCTCAGATGGGAGGACTACATTTTGTTCCACTTCGCGCCTCAGGTAGGAGGACTACCATTGCTCCACTGTGCCTCTTCGGGAGGGCTTCTGATCTTCTCGCCTCAGGTGGGAGGACTACCATTGCTCCACTGTGCCTCTCCGGGAGGGCTTCTGATCTTCTCGCCTCAGGTGGGAGGACTACCATTGCTACACTGTGCCTCTCTGGGAGGGCTTTTTGATCTTCTCGCCACAGGTGGGAGGACTACCATTGCTACACTGTGCCTCTCTGGGAGGGCTTTTGATCTTTTCGCCTCAGGTGGGAGGACTACCATTGCTACACTGTGCCTCTCTGGGAGGGCTTTTGATCTTCTCGTCTCAGGTAGGAGGACTACCATTGCTACACTGTGCCTCTCTGGGAGGGCTCCGTTCTGTAAAAAAAAAGGAAAGAAGATTGCCTCTGGGAGGGCTTTTGTGAGTATTTTTGCCTCTGGCGAGGGCTTTGTGTTTTGTGATTTGCCTCTGGCGAGGGCTTGTGTTGCACTCTGGTGAATTATGATGTCTCTTTTAGACTACTAGAGTGAGAGAGAAATTTAACGAGGGTGAAAAGAGCTTCTCGGGGTCTAATCTTTATCTGGATGTCCGTTTTCCTATATCTTTCTGAACTTTACTCTCATGTTTTCCTCAAGTGAGGATACTTCTCTCAGAAGGCAGTTTTCGGATTTCTTTTGCTCTCCGCAGAGTGATGATTCGAGGTTTTTCAAACCATCTCTTCTGTATCGTGCTGAAAAGAAAATTTGTTTGAAAGTTCAATCTCTGATCTCTGTTCTCTTCTTAGTTTTCTCTTTTGGTGGGTCCACATTGTATTCTATTTTTCGATGCCCTTATTTCTCCCTCTTTTGGGGAAGACTTTTCCTGGCCTTCTCTGTTTTTGACCAGGAGTCTTTTATCCCTTTGTCGTGATCAGGAGCCTTACTCACCCAAAACGAAGCCCTGAGCCGGTTTTGGCCTAGCTGTCACTTTTGGTGTGGCTCTCCCTGTCACTCTGCATTTATATTTCTCTCACTCGCTTTGAACGCTCATGCGGGTTCAGTCTCTTTTCTACTCTTTCAATTTTTTCTATTCCCGTCTTATCTTGATATTTTGTTTTTTCTCATTGATGGTCTCAGTCTTTCTGGGAGATCAGAGACTACTTTAACCGTTTGTATCTTGTTCTCGCATTTTCGGAGAGATGATTTGGAAGTCTTTTCCTCGAGTTCTCATCCTGTGTGTGCGGTATTTAGCAAGTTTTTCGAAAATTGTCTTTCTAAAGTACCCCTGGAGGAGATAAAATGAGACAAAGGTCAAAAAATCAGGGGAGGGGGTCAATATGTCCCGCGACATTTCGGGGCAGGGCTCTTTGTCGCGCGACAACGAGCCCATTTGTCCCGCGACAAGCTGGTGTATTATATACCCTTTGCTGAGCTCATTCCACCTTATTCTCTCATTTCTCTTTCTCTCTCTAGCTCTCTTTCTCTCTTCTCTCAAGCGCGGAAGCCCTGCCGCTTTTCTGATTTTTCGACTACTCTACTTATACATAGATGGATCCCGCACAGCCAGATCAACTTGAGGGTGACCAGGAGGAGGTTACTTTTACTGACGCTCAGGGAGTCCTCCGTTGCAGCCCTCACCATGATGACTGGGAGGACCTGGATTGGTATGGCGAGGATGGGGTGGACCGCGGTCGGGCGGTGGTCTACCGAGACGTCACTTGGGCTGCTCCAGTCCCGGATGTTCCGTAGCTCTTGATGGAGCCTGTTTCTCATGAGATCCGTCGATGGTCTCTGGTATGTTTTCTTGGAATTCCTTTCCTTCGTGTGTTTATTCGTTCTATTATTTCTGTCGTTTCCTGCATATATTTTAAACAATGTTAGTATGCATGTCTGCCTAGAAATAACGTCCGATTTAGCGAACACATACTTTTTACCTGTGACACCTCTTAGGTTTTTAGAAAATTATATATTGTACCCTCATAATCCTATATCTCCCATAATTACACCAAAGTACCCTCAGGTTTGGAAAATTACATAATTTACCCTTATAACCCTATATCTCTCATAATTACACCAAAGTATCATCAGGTTTGGAAAATTACATAATTTACCCTTATAACCCTATATCTCTCATAATTACACCAAAGTATCATCAGGTTTGGAAAATTACATACTTTACCCTTATAATCCTATATCTCTCATAATTACACCAAAATACCCTCAGGTTTGGAAAATTACATAATTTACCCTTATAACCCTACATCTCTCATAATTACACCAAAGTACCCTCAGGTTTGGAAAATTACATAATTTACCCTTATAACCCTATATCTCTCATAATTACACCAAAGTACCCTCAGGTTTGGAAAATTACATAATTTACCCTTATAACCCTACATCTCTCATAATTACACCAAAGTACACTCAAGTTTGGAAAATCACATAATTTACCCTTATAACCCTACATCTCTCATAATTACACCAAAGTACCCTTAGGTTTGGAAAATTACATAATTTACCCTTATAACCCTATATCTCTCATAATTACACCAAAGTTGCCTCAGGTTTGGAAAATTACATAATTTACCCTTATAACCCTATATCTCTCATAATTACACCAAAGTACCCTCAGGTTTGGAAAATTACATAATTTACCCTTATACCCTATATCTCTCATAATTACACCAAAATACCCTCAGGTTTCTCATATTTTTATATCTCCGTTTCGTCTGCAGTGGGTCGGCCGAGGTTGGGGTTCTCCCAACACTATTTTCTTAGAGTGGCGACAAGCACCGGCCCTTGTTCAGGAGTTGCTCCTTGCGATTCCATTTGGTCCTTTTTTCGATGCCCTCCCGGAGTGGGTATCTAGGGCGGCTATATTGGTGTCTGCTCTGGCCTGGCACTGGTGGGACACCACTCAGACCTTCCACTGGAGTTAGGGGGAGATGACGATGACCCCCTTGGACCTATTTGTTATGACCGGGATTCCTTTGGGGGGGTCCCTATCCAGATTGATGTCCCTTTGGGTCTGACGGTGGAGGGCATCGTGGGTGTACTCGGGTGGTTTCCTGAGCGACGGAGTTTGGGCGACATGATTCCTCCAGCTGTCCTGGTTACAAGCCTGGCTACAGAGAGAGCCCGGCTAGTTGCTTCTGGAGCGCCGATGACCCGTCAGGAGGCGCGTCAGTATGCTCGTGTTCTTCTCTTGCTGACACTCCATGATCTGTTTGAGGCCAGAGGGGGGGATACAACCCATCTCTGGTGGTTGCCTTATCTCAGAGAATTCAGCATTATGTTTAACTATGACTGGGGGGGCTTTATTCTGGTTGTCTTGTACGATGCTATGGACCAGGTTTCTCGCCATCTAGCCCTGAACCTCAAGGGCTTTTCTTTGTTATGGGAGGTATATACTTTTGTTCCCTCATCTTTGCTTCAGTCCCTTATATTTATTATCTGTTGTTGCTGATATTCTTTATGTCTCTTCTTCAGAGTTGGTTCGTGGCGTATACCCATCTGGGTCGTGCCCAGGTGGATCTCCTCGTCGAGAACGAGGATCAGTTTCCTTTTTTCTGCCGATTCATTGCGGGGAACTATAGGGCTCCCTATGTATACCGGACTCGGGAGACCGGAGCTGCTGCCATCCATGACCTGTTGGAGGAGCAGGTAAATATCTTAGTATCTTTTCTTTTAAATAATTTAACTAGTAAAATAGAATACAAATAACTGAAATAAAATTTATTTTTGTTCAGATTGAGTAGGCCCTCTAGGGTGATTTGGGTCTCCATTTTGGATATGGCCGTGCTCTGACTGCCTCAAAGACCAAGCAACTTATCAGGGATGAGTACGGCTTCCACTTCTACTTGGGCGAGAGAGTTATTCGCCAGCATACACCGGCTCAGTGGCCTAGAGTTCCTTCATTCCCGCCAGTTCTGATGAGGCGGACGGGCGAGATCGATCCGGTGACGGTGCAGGCATTGGTTGACGGACTCGATTTTTAGACATTCACCGAGGAGGGAGATTATGCTGTCTTCGCTGCCCGTTACTTAATGATGGAGCCGAAGGGGACTCGAGAACTGGTCTTCTATGAGAGGTACTGGGCGTTGGGAGGTGATCCCCACTACATATGAGGACAGACTCATTTATCCTGGACAGTTCTCGGTCAGCTGTCGCTTGTCCCCGATCAGAGGGACAATATTTTGGACTCCGATGATGATGACCCTAAAGGAGAGAGGGACGTCCCTGCTGGTGCCGAGGGAACGATGATAGGCCCGAGGGAGGTGATGATAGACCCGAGGGCGGTGAGGGAGGTGGGACAGCGGCTGTTCCAGAGCAGCCTCCTCAGACTATGCCTAGAGAGGAGCAGCCTGCCGAGGGTTTTGAGTTCCCCACCGGTTCGTCAGCATCTCCGGGGGCTATTTTTGAGGCTGCTGAGAGAGAGGGAGCAGCTTTTTCTGAGCGGTCCTGGGAGCCTGCGGACCTTGGGGTTGACTATGAACAGTTTGGGCGGACCCCTCCTGCTGCAGCAACCACTTCTTCTAGTGGGGTCCCGCCTCTGAGAGCGACGGCCGTTGTAGATCATCCGGACGTCCGTACTTATGCTACACTGACTTCGCTTCCGTTGGCTGCTATGGGCCCTCCGGCTCGATCTCCAGGTCTCGGTGGCTCATCTTCTCGGCCTCTCTTGTTCCCGATTCGCATGGAGGGTGGGTCCACTTCTGCTGATGTTCCGGCGGGCTCGTCTATTCCTTCGGTAGATCTTCCTCCACTTCCCAAAGATATCTCTTATGTCGGCGCCGGTTTACGTCGATACACTGCTCCTGAGTATCCTCTACCTGAGGACGCTTTTGACTTCTTGGGTGGTCATTTTAACGATGAGGTACCTACTTCAACTTTTCTTGATACTTTTATATCCATGTTTATTTATTTCGACTGTGCTAATTCTCTTATTTTATGTTTTTCATAGCGGGTGAGTGTACGGGTGGCGGATCTGAGGGCTTGGCATGTCCAGTACCTTTACAATTAGAACTTTCTCTAGTACGTCGGTCGAGACCCTCCAGCATACATGCGTGACTATCAGAGGGCGATTGACGTTTCTTTACGGCCGAGCAACCCTCTGACTTCTTCTCATGCCCGGACGGAGTCTCGGAGGAGTAGTAGTCGGACTTCTAGGCACTCTCGGTCCTCGGTGATCCGTCCTATGGCTCCTGTCCAGTCGATGGGGCCTTCCCAGGCGGTAGTCTCCTCTACTCAGGGTGTCCTAGTGGTTGACCTTATTCCCGAGGAGGGCTCGGGCGATAGTGGGAGCGTGTCAAAGCGCGCTCGAGTAGATTAGCTTTTCTTTCCTGCACTTTTTGTTAGTTTGAAACAGATATGTAGTTTTATTTTTAGATATTTAGACAGAGATTTAGTTTCTTGAAAACTGTTCTTTTATTAGTTTTTATAAAAATCTTTATTTGTGTTTGATGATGCGTTTTTTATTCCTTATCTGTGATGAAAAGGTAATAATTACGTGAATCGATAATTTTAGGAGCCATACCTTGTAATATGGCGATACTTAGGGTTCTTGCAAAAGAACAAAGTGAGCACAGTGTATGCAGAAGTGATTCTTTTGGCAAAAATGACTCTTACGGGTAAGAAAAGCAAAAATAGGGTGACACCAAAGGGGATTGTCACGCGACAATCCCTCCTGGAAATGGGTTTGTCGCGTGACAAACAGGCACATGACCCTCTTTTTTGCTATAAATACACCCATCTTCCTTCCTTCATCCCCACACCTTTCCCAAAATGTCCTCTTATCGCATAAATTTTGATTTTTCTTATATTGAAACTCGAGATGCTCTGATATCTTCTGAGAATGGTTTGAACTTTGGTGCTTTCAGTCCTTTAATGGTTTGGTGCCATCGTCCTGTAGATTTTTCCTTTTTGCTAGGCGCTTTGTATTTTTGGAGCCCTGCGGATCATCTCTTCTGTTTCTGGCTAGATAAGCTCTGCCTGACTTATGAGGAGTTCTCCTAGCTGTTGCGTTCTGATGTTCGTCTTTCGATGGCTGTTCCCATAGAGGAAATTAGTCCTCGAGACATGCTGATTGCTCTGTTGGCCATTCCCCAAGTGGCCTGTGATGGATTTATTAGCGACGGTCTTCTTAACCTCCACAAAATGGTGAGGTTCTTTCATCGTTACGAAGAGAGAGCTTGTTATAGTGTGGGGCGTACTGCGGCGGCCTTGATCTGTCTTGTTTCTGATATGTTACTGGTGACGGGCTCTTCCCGTGTTGATCCAACTATTCTGAGTTTGATTTACCATGCTAGGAATGGGGAGTCTATAGTGTCGATCGTTCTTGCAGAGACTCTGAACGGCCTAGATGATCTTCAAAGGGGAGCCTCACCATTCTTCAAGGGAAGTCCTCGTTTGCTATATATGTGGCTGTTGGAGCGTTTTCGATCGGTGGGTTTTAACGGGGTTCGGTTTGACAATCCGACGCACTTTTTTCGTCGACCCCTCTTTGGTGCTTTGACCATGTCTTCCTCTGATTAGATGGTGTGATTTTCGGAGAACTTTTGGGCTATCCGGTGGAACATTCCTTGGTGGAAGCTGAGGGCGATGGTGCTTAGTACAGGGATTCAGAACTATGTTCGGCTCCGCGGGCTCTGGTTTACCTCCTTTTATCTCCCAGGACGTCTTCTTCGGCAGTTCAACGTTCCTCAGGACATTTCCCTTGGTCTGAACAACTTCTCCTCTGAGTCTAAATTTGTGACCTCGCATGTTTCTTTATCGATAGAGAGGATGTCGCGTGCTCGACTGACTCGTCAATTCAACTATGCTCGTTTTGGTATTACCAGGCCCCTCCGGGCTGACATCATCTGTTCTCGTTGGGGGTCTTTAGAAGGGGAGCTAATTGATGATCCCTTCTAAATAGAGTGGTTCCGGTTCATGGATTCTGAGCCCACAGAGGAGAATATTGTCTTTGCGTACCAGATTCTGTATGAGGCTCGAATTGATTTGGCTACTGAGGACCCTGCTTGGCCAACCCTTAGGGATTAGGTTTTTTTGTATGCTGTATCTTCTTTGTAACCTCCAGTGTTCTGAACCACCTTAATAATATATGAAAGACTGTTTATGGAAAATAAATTTCTTTAAAATTTTTAAACCGGGCCTGAAGTCACTTCTCAAGTTGCCTACGTTCCCCTTTTTGATTTTTCAAAGAACAAAAGTTTGAGTTGGGGCTCAGGTTTACGTAGTTCTTATATATACATATTTATTGGTAATACTTCTTCAAACGATCCATGTTGACCGGCAAATGCAGTAATTGTCCGTCCAAGTCAGTGAATATGGCAGCACCCCTAGTGTCAATCTATTTGACGATGTACGGCCCTGTCCACTTTTGCTCAAACTTTCCCCTCGGGTCTCTGGCTGGCTCTCGAATTTTTTTCAACACGATGTCGTTCTCATTGATACCCCGAGTCTTTACTTTCTGGTTAAATGCTCGAGCAATTCTCTTCTGATACCCTTGGTGGTGGTACGCGGCTCTTAATCTCTTCTCATCTAGCAAGGCCAGCTCGTTATAACGTGCCTGGACCCACTCCAATTCATTGATTTGATTCTCTTGCATTATTCTGAGAGAGGGGACCTCTAACTCAACAGGGAGGACTGCTTCCATCCCGTATGTAAGAGAAAACGGGGTTGCCCCGGTGGAGACCCTCTCGGTGGTGCGGTATCTCCACAATGCGTATGGTAACTTCTCTGGCCAGTCCCGACAGGTGTCGGTCATCTTGCTTAAGATATTCTTCAGATTTTTGTTGGTGGCCTTAACTGCCCCATTGGTTTGTGGTCTATATGGCAAGGATCTATGTCGGGTGATGCCGTATTCTTCCATAACTGTATTAGCCTCCCCTTCGAAGTGGGTGCCGTTGTCTGAGATGATCTCATATGGGACCTCATACCGATAGATGAAATTTTGCCTGATGAATCGAGCAACTTTCCTGGCGTCAAGGGTTTGAAAAGACTCGACTTCTACCCATTTGGTGAAATAGTCGATGGCCACTAGTATGAACTCATGGCCGTTGCTGGCTTCGGGCGAAATCTTCCCAATGACGTCGATTCCCCAGGTTGCGAAAGGCTAAGGAGCAGTCATGTTGTACAACTCTTTTGGAGGAAGCTTCTGGGATTTAGCATAGATTTGGCACTTGTGGCAACGGCGTACGTGGTTAACGCAGTCGTTCTACAGGGTAGACCAGTAATATCCTTGCCTGATGATTTTACGGGCAAGTGTATAACCGCTCATATGAGGTCCACAATCACCCCCATGTATCTGATCCATCATTTTGACAGACTCTTCTTCAGTGAGACATTGGAGATGAGCTCCGTCGTAGTTCCTCCTATATAGCCTTCCGGCGCAAAGTATGAATCTTGACGCTAATCTTCTGAGGGTAACCCGGGTTCTCTTGTCTGCTTGCTTGGGATACTGATGGTTTTTCAACAGGTTCCAGATGTCGTAAAACCAAGCGGTTAAGTCCCCGTTTTCTTCATTCTCTACCTCAAGGGCCATGCAGTGTGCTGGTCCTGATCTTCTTTGTACTGTAAGAGTTATTTCTTCCATCCCCTCCGAGATATCGATCATAGATGCCAGGGTTGCTAGTACGTCAGCAAAACTGTTTTGTAACCTGGGGACATAGTAAAACTCTGAATGCTCAAACCTTCATGCGACATCTTCCAGTCGGGTGAGGTAGGGGACTAATTTCTCATCTCTGATCTTCCATTCCTTCAGAACTTGGTGGACCACTAATGCTGAATCTCCGTATACCTGTATTCTCTTAATACCTCTTTGGAGCGCGATCTCTAATCCGATTATACAGGCTTCATACTCGGCCATGTTGTTGGTGCAGAAGAAGTCTAGACGATACGATATCGGGGAGTGAGTTTGGTCTGGAAAGACTAACAGGATGCCTATCTCGTTTCCGTTTCAGTTGGCGACCCCGTCGAAGTACAATTTCTAGTCTTCATCGATCTTGACATTCATGATAGTTTCTTCTGGGAATTCGACTTCTTCTAGCATGTCCCATAATATTGGATTGTGGGCCAGGTAATCAGCTATGATTTTGCCTTTGACTGCCTTTTGGGTCATGTAGGTGATGTCGAATTCGGAGAGTAAGAATAACCATTTCGCAATACGGTTCGAGAGAGCTGGTTTCTCGAAGAGGTATTTCAATAGATCGATTCGTGATGCCAGGATGACCGGGAAAACTAGCATGTAATGCTGTAATTTCTGTGTTATCCAGACGAGAGCGGTGCATGATTTTTCCAATGGCGTGTAGTTTATCTCAAATGGGGACAATTTCTTGCTAATGTAGTAGATGGCCTGTTCTTTCCGTGTATCGATCAGATGTTGGGCTAGCATGGCTCCTGCAGCTGAATCAATGACGGTCAGGTATATAATTAGTGGCAGTCCGGCCTGTGGTGGGGTTAACACTGGAGGTTTGGAGAGGTAGTCTTTTATTCTATCAAAAGCTTCCTGGCACTGATCATCCTATTCTCCTGGTGAAGACTTCTTCAGGAGTTTGAAGATAGGTTCGCAAGTCTGAGTAAGCTGAGAGATGAACCTGCTGATGTACTGCAAATTACCCAAAAATCTCCAAACTTTTTTGTCGGTACGAGGCTCAAGCATATCTTGAATAGCTCGAACCTTGGCAGGGTCTACCTCGATGCCTTTCTGACTGACGACATAACCCAAGAGTTTTCCTTTGGTTACTCCGAACACACATTTCTGCGGATTGAGTCTCATCTGGTACTAGCGGAGGCGGTCAAAAAAGGCTCGTAAGGCTGGTACATGGCCTTCCCTCTCTTTCGACTTGATTATCATGTCATCCACATACACTTCTACCTCTTTGTGAATCATGTCGTGGAAGATAGCGATAGCTGCCCTCTGATATGTTGCCCCGGCGTTTTTCAGCCCGAATGGCATAACGGTGTAACAGTAGGTCCCCTACGGTGTGATGAATGTTGTTTTCTCTTGGTGATCCGGGTGCATCTTGATCTGATTATACCCGGCGAAACCATCTACGAATGACTTCAGGACATGGTTGGCGGTATTATCCACTATCAAATCAATGTTGGGTAATGGGAAATCGTCTTTCGGGCAGGCTTTATTGAGATCTCTGTAATCTACACATATGCAGACCTTCCTATTTGCCTTTGGAACGGGCACAATGTTGGCTAACCATGAAGGGTATTCGATCACCCGCAAGAACCCCACACTCAGTTGTTTCATCACATCTTCTTTCACTTTTAGGGACCACTCAGGCGTAAGCTTTCTTAATTTCTGCTTGACGGGTCTAAATCCCGGCTTGGTGTGTATTTCATGCATGACTATCTGGCTGTTCAAACCTGGCATATCTACATAGGACCAGGCGAAGACATCCACGTACTCCCTCAGAGTTTGTGTGAATTCTTCTCTTTCTGTCTTACTTAGACTTGCCCCAATACAGACCTTTTTCTTTTCTTCTTCCGTTCCGAGGTTAATCACAAGAGTGTCTTCCTTCTCACTCTGTATACGCTGCTCTTCCCGCTCAGGGTGTTCGTTTAGCCTTTCCATCTCCATATAAGCAATTACAGAGTCAAAACTAAAAGGATAATGCAAAACAGAGTCTTCTTCATTGATAATAGTGCTTACAGGTACAAGTTTAAAAGTAAATCTAAGAGCGATTTCTCCCTAGTCTTACCTTCATTCTTATCTCTCACCCTTACAATTTCATTCTTTTCCCCTTTTTCTTGATAATCTGGATCAGCGTGTATCAAGTGTACAGGATCGTCTCTTGGTTCGTCATCCCCTAGAGCCATGATGTCAAAGAGATCTCCAATCAGTTCTTCCTCTTCATCTTCATTGTCTTCATTTTCTTCTCTCGGCCCGATCGTCAACTTGGTAGAGAAGCTGTGTATATCATTTTCCTTGAGATAGAGGTCCTCTTCATAAAAGATTTCCCATCCTGGAAGGCTATCCCCGTCGCTGTTTCTCCAAGGCTCCTGAAAGCCGCAAAAGGGAAAGTCCTCCCCTTCTTTGTCGAAAAACCCATTCAGAGAGCTAAAACTCGGATATTGATGCCCTCGACCCTTTTTTTCTTGGTTGTCTTCTTCGGTGTGCCGATACCCCAACCTTTCTTTTTCATGCCTCGTCACTGGTTCTAAGGCCTGAAGTAATCCTGGCTGTCCCATTCCCAGACTGGCTCCAGGTAAGTATTTCATCATTCTTAGCATATTTGTGATCTTGGTGCTGAGACCGGAGATATTATCAGGGGGTAGATACTCGATTCTTTGGGCGGTGAGAGTTTGTACTTGAGGCTTGTAAGAAAAACCTCCCAGCTGTATGCTCTGGCTCCCGATGCCTAACACAGGTAATTCCAGATATGCCAAGGTCCTCTCAGGATCTCCTTGGATGGTGATTATATTCCCTTCGAACGGTATCTTGATCTTCTGGTGTAAGGAGGAGGGGAATGCTCCTATGTCATGCAGCCATGCTCTTTCTAACGGGAGATTAAAACTGGAGGGAATGTCTATGATTTGGAAGTTGGCTGGAAAGTTTCTGGGACTGACCATGAGAACTAGCTTTAGGGAACCTAGAACGGCCCTTCTAGTGTTGTCATAGGCTTTAACGGTTACAGCTGACGGAGAAAGTTCCGAGTCTAAGATACCCAGACATTTGGCGGTCTTCAAAGGGCAGACATTTATGGTTGACCCGTTGTCGATGAGGACCTGTGGCAGGATTTTTTCTCGGGTCCAAATAGTAATATGGAGGGCCAGACTGTGTTTCTTTCCTAATGGAGATAAGTCTTCATCTAAAAATGATAAACTTCTTTGGATTGTAAGGGACCCGATCATGTTTGGTAGTTATTTTGGTGTGGAGTCTGGTGATATGATGGCCTCATCTAGGAGTTTGATGAAGGCGGTCCTGTGAGGTTTGGAGGCAACCAAGAGGCCCCAAATGGTGATTGTTGTGATAAATTTTAATACTCGCAAGCGCACGAATCAATTTATAATATAGCGTATAAGCGAGGTCGATCCCACAGAGACTCAAACAGTATGTTTTAAATTTTATCTTGTTAATCTTTCACTAATCCCTAATCTAGCCAAGAATAATTAATGAGAATCAAACTAATTAAATAAATCAAATTAAATAAAACAAAGTAAAGCAAGTAAATTAAATTAATAGAACTAAATTAAACACTACTAAGCAAGATAATAAAATTAATGAATTAATTGACTAGGGTTTTGGAGTCATATATTTAATATCATCTTCCTAAATATTCATGCGCATAAACTCTACTCTTATCTCGCACTAATTTGGTCTCTCGACTCTATTAGATGCGGAAAATAAAATCATTCAAGTTCAAGTAGTTTATAAAATTCAATTGTAATTCTTCCACAGCCAAACTAATGTATAAAATCAAAACACTCACTATATCCATCAAAACACACCCTATATCCGCTCTTAACAAATCATAAGGTGAATCCAACAAAAAATAATGAGAATCCAACTTTATTTTTATCAATTAAAACAGGCATCCAATAGGAAGAATTATATTTAACATTAAAGCATTAAATTGGTAGAGTCAATTGGCATGAATACGTGCAATGGAATCAATTAAATATACTCATCCTAACCCTAGCACAAATTTACGCTAGCATGATAAAAATTAAATAACAAATAGAATTAAAAGAAAACTTACTTGGCATTAAATTAAAAAGTAAATATAAATCTTCAATCTTCTAGTCTTCAAAGCAAAAATAAAAGAAAAGAAAAACAAAGAAAAGAGAGGAGATGAATAGTGCCACGGCAGTGCTGCTGCTGGCTGCTCACCACTTTTCTCAATTGTGTGACCATTCTCCCTTTATAATTTGGAAAATCCTCATTTAATTAGGATTAGGTTTATTTATGGGCTTAGGCTTGATTAATGGATATTTGGGCTTTGCATGGTTAGTGGACTGCTAACTAATTAAATGCAATTGGGCTGGTTGTTGGCTGCTCTTCAATTAAATTTGGTAGCTGGTGAATGGGCTTGGCCCATTTATTTGAATACACTTGAATTTTCGCGCATATTTTAACTGCTGCATCTTGCGTTGCAATTTCGGACCTCGAGATGGCTGAATTAGAAAAAGTGCTGAACTGCAAAGTTGTAGATCTCGAAATTCTCTTCAATTTAGGCTCAAGAATTGCATTATTTGGAATTCCGAGTAAAAAGATATGCATCCAGAAATATTGAGGACTTTTAGGTGTCTTCACAAGCTTTAATTTCTTTATTTTCTCTATCTTCTTAAAATCTTTACTAATACCTGAAAAGCATTAAAAATATAAATATTAGTAATAATATATGCTCTTCAAATTATAAATTAACATAATAAATTATACCAATACTTTGGCGCATCAAATTCCCCCCAACTTACACTTTGCTAGTCCTCGAGCAAAGCAAAAAATATCAAAATAAATTATTTTCTTAAGCCCAAGCTTCTCAATATAATTCCAATACAATGGTTGTTTTCAAAATTTAAGATTTCCTTTTCTTCACCAATGCAACTAACTCAACAAAGACATCCAAACACCCACATGCTAAAGCAGTGTGACACATATGCAATATCAAAGTTCTCAAACTAGCAAGATTAATAAAATATTTCATTCTCACCAATCCTTATCGTGCGTGTGTTAATTGACAACAACATAACATCATCGATATCAAAGAAAGAAAACTTTCAAATCACATCCAAACTATGCTTTGACTCAATTCCTCACACGGCATACACTCAACAAATGAAACACTCGAGAACAGGGTGTAAATGCTCTCATTACATACGGGCTATAAAGAATAGATGCATGCAAATTCAAAAGCCTCACGCATGTATATATGAAAAACGCTATAAATGAAAAGAATATTAGTCTCATGAACGAATATATCCCACTAGAAAAGTGAAATGCATAAATGAATTCCCTTCACCACTCTCACCTCCAAACCATATTCCAAAGAATCATTAGGACTTTTTCTGGGTTGTAACGTAAGGCTTAGGTAAAGGTTTATCAAATGAAGGGTATATAAGGGATTCAAAAATCTAATAAATAAATTGAGATATAAAATTAACACTTTTGGGCTTAACTTTTGACTTCATATGAGCTTTTTCATTTTTTTCCTTTTCAATTCTTTCTTTCTTTTTTTTTATTTTTTTATTTTTTTTTTGCATCTCTTTTTTTTTCCTCACATATTTATTTCTTTCGATATTTGAAGGAGATTTCATAACTTCTATTCATATTTTTTCTTTTTTCACTTTCTTTTTTTTCATAAATAAATTTTTTTTAAGCTCACTTTTCACTATTGCCCATACATAAGATAAATAATCTCAAAATATTCTTAGATAAAAGGGTAGGCTATAAATATGGGTTAAACTCCTAACTGGAGTAGGATAAAGATATCGGGTTAACAAAGAAAGGTTTATAAAAGGCTCAAAGGGATGACTAGCGGTATAAATGTAAAGGTAGGATAAGGCTAATATGTATGTTATCAAAGACGGCCTAAATCACTTCCTATGGTTTATAGTTCTTCAGTTCAAGTAGTATCAAGGATCTTTGAAAAATTTGCATTTCATGGACGTACCTTTCTAGTGTTCAATCAACGCAAAGAATAATGAGACTACGCAACGAATTATGCTTTTCAAAAATTGGAGTTGATGTATAAACCCTCAAATAGAAAGATTGGCTCAAATACTCACGGATTATTTAGTCTCCGCATTTATGTTCTTCAAGAAATTTTAAGTTATGCTCACTCATCCATCTAGTCATGTATTAGTTGTCATATACGTATAAATACAACAATGATCGAAAATCATAAAATTTCTACTAATAATGATAGTAAGAAAACTAAGCATGTACATGTAAAGCATTAAGATGAATGAGTCATCGTTAGCACACTAGCTAGAAAGGACATTTTAATTAAATCAAAGAACCATTGCATTTTTTTTCAAATCAAAATATGCAGGACTGACAAAATTAAGAATTTTATCCACTCCCCCCAACTTAAATGTTGCTTTGTCCTCAAAGGAACACATTAAATTAAAATTAAAAATAATAAAGAGGGGTAAGATATCACCTGGATACGCGATTCATCAAATAAAATAATTTCTGCGAACTAGATAAAACTTTAAGCACATAAAGATTGTTAATCGTTCCAATAATATAAATGGCAAACAAAAATATATGAAAATAAAATCATAGCCAAATATCATCATTAAATATTTAATATCTTAAATTTATCATAAATCAATAATCTAAATAGCTGGGGATCATCCCATAAAACATATATATCACCGTAAGCTTAAAAATATAATCAAAATAAATATAGCAATTAAGCTCGAGATAATAATATTTCATTGTGTAATCATGACCTATTAGAGAAAAATAGTCACTTGGTAGTGGCCATGGGTCTTGAAATATACGAAAAAAATATGATCATTCTTAAAAGAATTATAAGCATCATATATATTATCATTCACATTGGGCTCAAAATAAGGCGAATTAAAACTCAAAACTTCAAAATTATGCTTGAAATTCTTTAACAGTGTTAAAAATAAATTACTAAGTTCAATCTCATCTTGAATTTCATTCGCATGCAAAAAATTTGGGTCCTTTGTTATACTATTTCCAAATTGAGAAAGATCACTAGAACCTTTATTTAAGAATTTATCAATATTTTTCTCTAATTCATTAGAATTAGTATCATGAAGATAATCAAGAAAAACACTAGCTTCACAAGATATATTATCATCAATTGGACCACAATTTTTTAAGAAATCTTCTAATGATATGTCATTAAAGTTCACATCTTCTTTCAAAGAAAAAGAATCAACATTATTTTTGAAAAATTTATCTTCCACTAAACTATCAATTAAATTAATTTGACGAACACATTCTTCTTCATAGTTTAAGGATGTTTTAGTTACATCAAAAATATTAAGTTCAGCAGTAAGATTGCCAAAAGATAACTTCATCACACCATTCCGACAATTTATAAGAGCATTAGATGTAGCTAAAAATGGTCTGCCTAAAATTACTGGTATCTGCCCTTTCATATTAAGAGTAGGTTGAGTATCAATAACAACGAAATCAACTGGATAGTAAAATGTATCAACCTTAATTAAAACATCTTCTATGACTCCTCTAGGAATTTTTATAGATCTATCAGCCAATTGAAGTGTCATATGTGTAGAATTTAATTTTCCAAGTTCTAATTTCTCATAAACAGAATATGGTAAAACATTCACACTAGCCCCTAAATCTAGTAAAGCACGCTCTATGTGATGATCTCCTATTTTACAAGATATAGTAGGACAACCTGGATCTTTATATTTAATAGGAATTTTGCATTGAATTATGGAGCTTGCTTGTTCAGCTAAGAATGCCTTTTTAGGAACAGTAGTTTTTCTCTTTTGAGTTACTAAATCTTTAATAAATTTAGCATATGAAGGGACTTGCTTAATTGCATCTAGGAATGGTATATTAATATGAATTTGCTTAAATACTTCTTGAATTTCTTCAAATTGAGCTTCCTTCCTATTGTCTTTTAGTCTTTGAGGAAACGGGGCTTTAGGCACAAACTTTCTAACTTCAACTTCTTTTGAATCATTAAGATCAATGGTAGGATTAGCATCTTTCATGGGAGTGATTGACCCTTTGGAAATACTTTCCTCTTCTTTTTCCTCTACTTTTTCTTCGTTACTCACTGGCATTCTAACTTGATTATCAATCTGGCGCCCTGATCTAAGAGTAGTGATTGCATTAACTTGCCCTTGATTATGTTCAAAAGGTGGATTTTGAATTTGATTAATATTATTATTAATAATACCTTTAGGATTAGGGACATGTTGACTAGGGAATTTTTCTTTTCTCGCACTACTAACTGGTTAGCTAACTGACCCATCTGATTCTCTAAACGTGTTATTGCTTGGGTATTTATTAAAGTAGTATTTGTTACCTCATTCATAAATATTTTCAAATTATCTTCTAGGGATAAAAATTGTTGTTGTGTAACAAATGATGTGACATTATTCATGTTCACAGGAGCTCTAAAACTTGATAGATTTTGACGAATGTTTTTATTTTGATTTCCCATATTATTAATCGATTGATTTTGGGACCATGAAAAATTAGGATGATTTCTCCACCCGGGATTATAAGTTTATGAATAAGGGTTGTGATTTTGCCTAAATTCATTAGTAGCATTTACTTGTCCTAGATTATCTATAGTGTACCCTAACATAGATGGACAAGATGTAGCTAAATGCATAGGACTAGCACAAATAGAGCACACTTCATTCTGCACAAGATTGACTGAGTTATTGGACAGTCTCATCGTTAAGGCTTCTAATTTCTTATTTAAACTATCTAATTGTCTTCTAGTTTCTACATCTTCATGAATCTCATAAATTTCCCTCTTTTTAGATTGAGATTGCGTTCCCCTCTTAGAAAAGTCCCATTGTTGAGAACTTTCAGACAAATTTTCTAAGAATTGATAAGCTTCTTCTTCGTTTAGACTTAGAAAACTACCCTTATTCATAGATTCTATCATATTTCGATTAGTTTGTGAGAGGCCATTATAAAAATATTGAATTAATCTCCAAGTTTCAAAACCATGATGTGGACATCTAAGTAATATATCTTTAAATCTTTCCCATGCTTCAAAAAATTTTTCCTCATCATCTTGGCAAAAATCAGTTATTTTTCTTCTAAGTTCATTAGTTTTAGCCATAGGAAAATATTTTGCTAAAAATTTAGTAACTAGTCCATCCCACGTTGTGATAGATCTTGAGGGTAAGGAGTTTAACCAAGCTTTAGCTTTATTTTTTAGAGAAAAAGGGAATAAACGCAACCTAACGGATTCATCAGAAAAATTTTGAAATTAAAAGTAGCGCATATTTCTAAAAAGTCTTTTATATGAAGATAAGGGTCTTCCATCTCTAAACCATTAAAAGTAGGGAGTAATTGAATTACATGTGGTTTTAATTCAAAGTGAATTGCTGTAGTAGCCGGTAAAACAATGCATGAAGGAGGATTAGTAGATATAGGAGCAAATAATTCTTTTAAAGTTTTATCTATCACGATCCCCCATCTTTATTTCTTCTTCAAATAAAGGATTAATCTCTAAATTTTCTATCCTATTAAGCCTCACTTTTCCTCGTTTCCAACAAACGCTCATAAACTAAACAATTTCCTTCTTTTTTTTATTAATTTTTTTATATATTAATTAATTTTTATGGTTTTTTTAATAATAATAAAATCCTTTTTTAATTTTTTTATATTAATTTTTTTATTATTAATTAATTTATTTACTAATTATTTTTATTTAAATATAATTATAATTAATAATTTAATACTAATAATAATATATATATATATTATTAATAATAACTTTTTAAAAGGTATTAGTAATAAATTTAATTAAATAATAATAATAATAATATAATATATATTGGAGTAAATAAAAGGGTTGATAATAAGGAGGAATGGCTTGAGACAAAAAGAAGGTTTCTTTGTTGCTGCTGCAAGTATTGAACCTATGACCTCTTCTAACCAAAGAAAACACTTACCAACTAAGACAGAAACACTTACTGTAATAAATTGCACTTCTGCGTATATATTGTTTCGCACCCAGATCTTTTAATTACCCCAAAATTAATAAATAAATACTTTCTTCTTCTTTTTTATTCTTTATTTTTTAGTATATAACCGAATATTCTGGTTTCTGTATTCTGTTTTTTTTTTTTTTTTTTTTTTTTTTTTTTTTTTTTTTTTTTTTAAGAATAAAACTAGTAGAAGGAATTTAATTACTAAATTAACAAGATTAGATTAGAGTCCCCGGCAACGGCGCCAAAAACTTGTTGTGTTAAATTTTAATACTCGCAAGCGCACGAATCAGTTTATAATAAAGCGTATAAGCGAGGTCGATCCCACAGAGACTCAAACAGTATGTTTTAATTTTATGTTAATCTTTCACTAATCCCTAATCTAGCCAAGAATAATTGATGAGAATCAAACTAATAAAATAAAATAAAATAAAAGAGAGCAAGTAAATTAAATTAATAGAACTAAATTAAATACTAATAAGCAAGATAATAAAATTAATGAATTAATTGACTAGGGTTTTGGAGTCATATATTTAATATCATATTCCTTAGTATTCATGCACATAAACTCTACTCTTATCTCGCACTAATTTGGTCTCTCGACTCTATTAGATGCGGAAAATAAAATCATTCAAGTTCAAGTAGTTTATAAAATTCAATTGTAATTCTTCCACAGCCAAACTAATGTATAAAATCAAAACACTCACTATATCCGTCAAAACACACCCTATATCCGCTCTTAACAAATCATAAGGTGAATCCAACAAAAAATAATGAGAATCCAACTTTATTTTTATCAATTAAAACAGGCATCCAATAGGAAGAATTATATTTAACATTAAAGCATTAAATTGGTAGAGTCAATTGGCATGAATACGTGCAATGGAATCAATTAAATATACTCATCCTAACCCTAGCACAAATTTACGCTAGCATGGAATAACTTAAAAAATAACTAGAATTAAAAGAAAACTTACTTGGCATTAAATTAAAAAGTAAATATAAATCTTCAATCTTCTAGTCTTCAAAGCAAAAATAAAAGAAAAGGAAAACAAAGAAAAGAGAGGAAAGAAAAGTCCACGGCAGTGGCTCACGGCTAGAGGAGCTGCTCCTGTTGGCTATCATCTCCATTTATAATTTGGAAAATCCTCATTTAATTAGGATTAGGTTTATTTATGGGCTTAGGCTTAGTTTATGGGTCTTTGGGCTTTGCAAGGCTAGTGGACTGGTAACTAATTAAATGCAATTGGGCTGGCTGTTGAATCATAAATGAATTTGGGCCCAAATTAAAAACAACTGAATTTTCGCCCTTATTAACTGCAGAATTTTGCGTCGTAATTTAGGACTCTGAGATGGCTAAATTTGAAAAAATGATGAACTGGAAAGTTGTAGCTCTCGAAATTCTCTTCAATTTAGGCTCAAGAATTGCATTATTTGGAATTCCGAGTAGAAAGATATGCCTCTGAGAGTATTGAGCACTTTTAGGTGTCTTCACAAACTTTAATTTCTCTATTTTTTCTATCTTCTTCAAATCTTTTACTAACACCTGAAAAGTATTAAAAATACTAATATTAGTAATAATATATGCTCTTCAAATTATAAATTAACATAATATATTATACTAATTCTTTGGCGCATCAAATGACTATTTGGAGAGTCAATTGCGAGTTGTAAAATGATGGTTTGAGGTTTAAGAATATATTGTATAAGACCTTATATATATATGTATATATATAGTGTTTTTTTGTACGAACTGAGTTTTTTTTAACCTTTTTTTATCGTAGAAACATTAGGAGATGTATTTTACAATAAAAAAACGTCGTAAAAAAGTTCGATTCGTACAAACCGACCCACACTTGAAATATTTCATGTATATATATATTTTAACGATTGTGAACACATAATTTACGTATAATAAATAACCAAAATAAAACAATTTATATATATATATGATAATATATAAGTCAATAGATACAAGAAATATAATATTTATTTATTATTTCATATCATGCACTAATAGTCAATGAACCTAATATAATATGCAATTTTGATTAATTATTTGTAGGTCATATTAATTTAACGCATAAATTAAATTATAACATGTATTAAATTAAGTATAAATTTTTATATAAAATAATATGTTTTCCCTTCATGATATGTAAAGGCACATATTATCATTTTTATTATTTATTAATATTTTTGTAAGAAATAAATAAACCATGGATAGCATAAATTTAACTTGAAAAAATGCTAGGCTAAAAATAAATTAAAGGAAATGGTCATTTACATTTTGGCCACCATTTATTTACCTATATTCCTCTTTGATACCTAAAGTTTGAATTAATTCTCTTTTCCCACTTGTTTGAATGGTTTTCGTCTAGTCAAAAAGTCAAACCGTTAAAAACACTTTATAATGTCAAAAATATCCCTGTGTGGCTAAATTTAAATGAAAATGAAATAATTTTCACAATGCCATATCTTACTCGATTCACATTCAAATAATGCAATTCACATATGTTTGGAAAGCTCTTGCAACATAGATTATAAATATACTAATAATATTCAATAATAAGTACTTTTTATGCCTCTAAATCGCTACCAAAGTTGAAAAAAATATATTTTTTAACTATAAGTTTTACAAAGTCATTTTCACAAGACAATATCTTATTCGATTTACATCAAAATAATACAATATACATATGATTGGAAAGCACTTACAACACAAATTATAAATATACTAATAATATTTAATAATAAATAGTTTATATGACTTTCAACCGCTGCTAATATTGAAAAAAAATCATATTTTGAAACGACAACATTCATAAAGTCATTTTTATAATGTCATATCTTATTCGATTCACATCCAAATGATGCGATTCACATATCGTTAAAAAGCTCTTACAACATAGATTATAAACATACTAATAATATTCAATAATAGTAAATTTATATGCCTCTAAATCACTGACAAAATTAGAAGAAAAAACACATTTTTTAAATAATAAGTTTCATAAAGCCATATCTTACTCGATTCATATCAAAATGATGCGATTCACATATGGTTGAAAAGCTTTACAATATAGATTATAAATACACTAATAATATTTAATAATAATCACTTTGTATACCTCTAAATTGCAGCCAAAGTTGGAAAAAAATCATATTTTTTAAACAAGAAGCCTCTATTTGGTTCAAAACTAAAAACATAATTTTGTTTGTTTTCTACCAAAAAGTTAACTTTAATTTACACTTTCCAAAATTCAGTTCACTTTACTTTCTTTCACATAAATTTTTTAAAACACCATAACTTTAAATCTAAAAATTGGAATTAGATAAAAAAAATTATTTGAAACCTACTCATAAAAATCTATAAAATAAGCTGATGGTGCAAATTATTAGTCCAATTCACCCCGCCAATCGTGGACTGACGCGTGGTCGTCCATGTCAGCCATCGGACCTACCTCAACATGAGGAGCTCGGAAGAGCCCTGTTGGTTCATTGTAAAAAGGATGGAGCTCCTTAAGAATTGGGTAACTGCTCGAGACTTAATTAAGAACAGCGAATTGAGAAGCTCGGGCTCTAGAGCTCTTTCAGCGAGCTCTAGAGCTCTCTTTCGTCCAACCACTCTGCCATAGTGGTTTACAGAAGTATGGGCGATTGTCACCTACTCTGCAGAGCGCAAATAACTCTCCTCACTTTCATTAAATGCATACCAACTGCATTCAATGCACCGAAATTCATGGAGAAGCAAAGTCAAAGTCGATAAAGGTTGAAGCATGGTTCCAAACCTGCTCTAGGAGTTCTGACCACATGTGTCCTCTAGTCATATATAGATGAAATATTTACGTCTTTCAACAAAAAAAAGTTTAAACAAGTTTAATCAAGTTCCACCCAACAACAACAGGAGAATCCAGCATTTAATAACAAAAAGATAAGAGAGAATAAGATAGAGAATAAGAGCTCAAAACACCCAGTAGAGCTCCTAGAATAGAGAAGCCAATACTTGCATAGCATAAGTGCACTCATATTATAACATTGTGAGGATAGAATAACTAGAGAGACTTTTTTGAGTTTGTAATAGTTGGTTAGTTATCATCAATATAAAGCAAACTGAGCTCTCAGCTCCATTCCACAGAGGAGGACTAACACGTATCTTCATACGAGGCCAACCTCCTCTATACATCTTTGACTCTCTCAGATTCTTTACATCTTTATTATTCCAATCATTCGATATAATCATTAACTGTGTGGTCTAAAATACCCTTTTAAATTTTAGCACAAATAGTTTGGTGTTGTCTATGGGAAAGACAGTTTCTCAAAGTAACATATTTTTTCAAAAGCTAAAAAGCATCTAAAAATCACTATGTCTTATAGGCAAACTCAGCCAGACCCTATACTAGCCCTACAAGAGCGACAAGCTGCCCTTTAAGTTCGAATCGACAGGCTCTTAGCTCAGAGAGAGATTCCCCTTGTCAGCTCGAGAAGCAAGTCGGTTTCAGCCTCCGCTTCTACTAATGTTCGCCCAATCCATCCACTAGTCCCAATTAGAGAAATACTTTGAGACTGTGGCAGAGGATCTAGGGGGAGCCGCAGTAGAAATGGTGAGCTCGAATCCCATCGCTCTAGCTCCACTAAGGAGACCTCCTATAAAAAAGTTTCGGCTACACTTCATCCCCTACCAACAAAAGACCAACGGGTGAACGTGGTTCACGAGAGGCATTCAAATGGAGCTTTGCAACATCAAAGTCCAAGCAGAGGCCTACCTCCTCTCCCATCAGCCCGGATACATAAGAGAGAAGTGGAGGTCAAACCTCGAGGGTCCGTATTTGATAGAATATTGCATAGGGAATCCGTCGAAGAGGTCCAAAAAGGCTAATGTCAGGAATGAAGGCCCAAGTGGCTGAAGTGATGAAGACCATGGGCCACTTTGGTGGGAGCTCGGAAGCAACTATGGTAAGAGATTCCAAATCACCATTTGCAGAGCACATTCAGAGCTGTCAAGTCCCCAAGAAATTCAAACTCCCAACGATAGAGTCTTATGATGGGACTACCGACCCAGTAGATCATTGGCAGCAATACAAAAACATAATGGGACTCCAGAACGTTCCAGATGGCGCAATCTGCAGAGCCTTTGTCACCGCTCTTAAGGGATCAGCCCGAATGAGTGTAACGGCTTGCTCCCGGGGTTTATCTAGAGCTCATAAGAGCTCGGTACCAAGTTCATTTCACATTTCTTGGGAACCTAAAAACAGTTTAAGTCCTCTACTCACATCTTCGCCGTAAAACAAAGGTTTACAGAGAACTTGAAAGAATACGCATGCCGCTTTAACCAAGAAAGCCTTATAGTCACAAATTTAAATGAAAGTGTGGTAATGGCAGCCTTTATGAAAGAGGTAAGCTCCCCGTACTACCTCATGACTTTAGCGAGAATAACCCCAAAAACCATGTTCGAGTTCCTGGATGAGGTCAACAAGTAGATTGGCATGGAATAAACCCAGCAAGAAAGGAACATGTCAGGCCTATCAGCCTTCATGCCCTCTTCCAAGCTCCAAAGAGGGTACAACCCACCCCGCAGTCAAGAGAGAGATGGTAAGAAGTGTTAAAGTGATATACTAAAAGACATGATTTTATTATTATTGATTTTGATATGTTATATAAACTCAGTTTTGCTATTTTAATAAGAATCTTTATGGGCAATAGTTATATTTTATTATTTATTTAAATATTGTGCATGTGTGTGTCTTTTATTCCATATAGTAGATGATTTAATGTGTATAGTATAGCTTACACACAGAGAATCATATCATTGGTTATTATGGAATATAAGTTTATTGGTTCACGATCTTAGATGGAATTGGACAACCATTGGTAGGATTATAGCACAAATTTTAGTAGTTTATCTTGACTACAAGAAACGGTACAATTTTAACTCGTTGTACTAGTACACTTTGTGTGTATTGAACAGGACTAGTTTGGGTTAATTATTTTTATATTGACTATATAAAATAATTTAAAATCCCATGATTATTATGATTACTTATGCTCTTAATCTTGAAATAATTAATAGACATATATATGTAGTGTTTGTTGTTTTGACTCATTAAGAGTGAGATTCATTTATGGATCAATAATTTTCGTGAATGGGATGACGACACTATATGTATGATAAATATTAATTATTGACGGAATTCACGTCCCGGTATAAGGATTGATGATAACCCCTTGAAAAACTTATAAGTTTTGATCATGTCAAACCCTATAGGTGGATTATGTTAATCCGACATGACAAATAAGTTAAGTGGTATGCTCAAGGATTAAGAAGTCATTTAAAATAATTGTCAGTAATTATATTTAAATGACAGTTATCTGAAATCTTAATGTGGGGAGGATAATAAGTATTTATTAACAAGGAGCTCGAAATATAATTTTGAGATAAGGACGTGAGTGTAATTATAATTCTTTAGTGGTGTTGATTATAATTTACGGAATGAACAATTCTTAATCGAATTAGGATTTTGATTTTTCATAGTAATCCCAAACACTTATTTCTACTTAAGGTTCCTATCATAGCCTTATATATATGCCAGCCTTGCCTCTTTTCACAACACAATAATTCTCACGAATTTAAGGTTTGTGCCATAGAGAGTAAAGAATAAGATCTTTGTGATACCACAGCCCACACTCGGTATAGGATTGTACGGCGAAATGAATACGATAGAAGATCTTGAGATTTCATCGAGCCTGTGTTCTCGATTCGTTTACACCAACCCTTGTTCGTGCTGAGACGGGATCAAACTAGAGAGATCTCGAAGGTAAAATCCGATTCTGCATTAGGATTTTACATAAAAAATTTGTTTGGTATATACGCAATATTAAATAATTCTGGAACTAAATTTTCATCAAGAAGGAATTTAACAAGTCTGAACTAAGTGAAGGCAGAGTTAGCTAACAATTCACTCCCCTAACAGCTAATTTGGGTGAGATCTACGCCTAACTAGAACCAGGCCAGGTCCCAGAACCTCAAAATATGAAAACTTCTGAGAAGAAGAGGGGTACGACTAAATAGTGCCAATACCACAAGGACCATGGTCATGAGACAGATAATTGTTGGATGCTGAAGGACGAAATCGAAAAACTAATCCAAAGAGGACAGTTCTGACAATATGTGGAAAAGAAGAATAAGACTCCCCTGAAAGTAAAAAAAAAAAGCACGAGAATAAGATCCATGATCGAAGGGGGCTTCTCTTACTCTGACAGCAACAGGTCTAGAACGGCCTACACCAGGTAGGCCAGTCATCGAGCTCAGAGGCAGAATCCTCATCTTCAGGCCTACCAAAATGGTGAAGTATGATGTTAAGGAGCTCATAATTTACTGACGAAGACATGAACGAGGTAGAGTTTCCACATGACGACCCTTTAGTAGTAACGACGATGGTGAGTAATCACAATGTCCACATAATCCTCATAACACAGGGGCTACCTCCAATCTCATGTACTACAGTGCCTTCAAGGCCATGGGTCTCACCACAGAACACCTGACCCCTTCTACAGTCACCTTGGTTGGTTTTTCAGGGGAGAAGACTAAGTCTTTAGGGACTATCAAGCTCACTATAACTCTGGAAACAGCTCCGAAATAAATCACCACTATCGCCGAATTCTTGGTACTAGATAGAGCTCCCCATTATAATGCTATCATTAACAAGGGTACACTCAATAAAATCAAAGCTGCCATTTTGACTTGTAGCCTGACTACGAGTTTCCCTACCCCCCACGGAGTCGGGGAGGTAAGAGAAAACTAGGTGGAAGTTCGGTACTGTTAGTTCAGGACTGTGAAAGAGGTTAGAACTACAGATATTACGGTAGCTGAGCTCAAAGTCACGACTGTGGAAGAATCAATGGGTGTGAAAAGGTCTGATGACTCGTAGAAATATGAGATCAACACTTTAGACCTTAGGGACGAAGATAAAAAGCTCCGTGGTAAACCAGTAAAAAACTTAGAAGATCTAATTCTGGACCCTTCACAGCCAGACAGAGTCCTGAAAATCAATGATCAGCTTTACCTAGAAGCTAAAGAAGAGTTCTGTCAATGCTTGCGAGTTCATGCCGATATCTTTGCATGGTCCCACGATGATATGAAATGGCTAAATCCAGATGTCATGGTGCATAGGCTAAAAACCGACCTGATTTTTGAGCCTATGAGGCAGAAGAAGAGGAATTTTGCTGCGAAGAAAAACTTAGCCGCCAAAAAAGAGGTCCAAAAACTCCTTCGAGTTGGTTTCATAAGAGAAGTCCACTACCCCAAATAGCTCTCTAACGTGGTTCTAGTGAAAAAGCACAATGAAAAGTGGAGAATATGTGTCGACTTCAAAGACCTCAACAAGACTTGCCCAAATAACAATTTTTCACTCCCCAAGATTAATCAACTCGTGGATGCGACCAGGGGCCACGGAATGATGAGCTTCATGGAAGCCTATTCTAGCTATAATCAGGTCAGAATAACTTCAGAAGATGAAGAGAAGACCTCATTCATCACCAATAATGGCATATACTATTATAAGGATATGTCTTTTGGTTTAAGGAACGCTGGAGCTACCTACTAGAGAGTCATAAAGCTCTATTCAAGGACCAGATAGGTAGGAACATGGAGGTTTACGTTGACAACATATTGGTCAAGAGTCTCAGAGCCCTAAATTATGTGACCGACCTCAATGAAGCCTTTGTCATACTCAGACAAAACGGCATGTCCCTCAATCCAGCCAAGTGCGCCTTTAGAGTAAAAGGAAAAAAATTCTTGGGCTTTATGGTCATTCAGAGGGGAATTGAAGCCAATCCTGAGAAGATACAAGCCCCTATTGATATGAGATCTCCATCCAAGCCGAAGAAAGTCTAGAGTCTAGCAGAAAGGGTGGCAGCTTTGAACATGTTCATTTTCAGAGCAATTGACAAGTGCCACTTCTTCTTTAAAACCCTAAAAAAAGCGTTTGAGTGGACGAAAGAGTGTGAGCTGGCCTTCCAACAACTCAAGTAATATCTTGGAGCTCCACCCCTTCTCAGTTCACCAAAGAAATATAAGATTTTGAGTTTATATCTGGTATTTCGCTAACGACAGTCTGCTCGGCACTAATAAGAAATTAGGAGGGGGCACAACTTCCTGTTTATTACACTAGTAGAGCTCTGCACCCTGTCGAGTTGAACTATCCAAGGTTAGAGAAACTGACTTACGCCATCCTCATCACTTCTAGGAAACTGAGACCCTACTTCCAGGCCCATGCCGTCGATGTACTCATCGACCAGCCCCTACGAAGGATCCTTGACAAGCCAAAGCAGTCGAGAAGGTTAACTATCTGGGCTATAGAGCTCAGATAGTTCGTGAACAATTATAAACCTCGAACATCTATCAAAGGACAGGTCGTGGCGGACTTTATAGCAGAGTTCATGTACAATGAAGAGTTGGCTACTGAACCTCCGAAATTGTTGCCACCTGTGGACTCTAGTACCTCGAGCCCCACATCTCTGAACTTGCGACCAGAGATTCTCATATGGATACTTCACGCAGACAAGGCATCCAACTTACAAGGATCTGGTGATGGTGTGTTGCTAATCACCCCTGAAGCTAGCAGCCTTGAGATAGCTCTGAAATTTTTCTTCAAAGCTTCCAATAACGAGACTGAATACGAAGCCATCATTGCAGGACTGAGAATAGTTGCAGATTTGGGGGCAAGGCAAATGGTGGTTTACAACGATTCCATGGTAGTGGTTGGCCAAATACTTGGCTACAACATGGCTAAAGAAAATCACATGGTTGCCTATCTGGCCAAAGCTAAGGCAGTAGCTCGGAGGTACTTGAACCTAGTCTTCATCAAAAAATTTCGAGCTTAAAACAACAAAACGGACTGCTTGGCCAAGCTTGCCTCGTCCACGGAGGTGCCAAATGGTGTTCATATAGAATATTTAAACATAAAGGCCATTGATAAGATCATAAAGATCGACACAGCCTCAGAACAGGTCTATAAGTGTTGGATTTATCCAATTTTGGACTATCTCACATGCGAAGCTCTTCCCAAAAACAAAAAGATGGCCAAAATGATAAAATACATTTTCAACAGGTACGTGATCGTTTAAGAGATGTTGGACAAGAGGGGGTACCTCTTCCCATTTTTATTCTGCCTATATCCTCACCAGGCCCGGACAGCATTGTTAAAAATCCACGAGGGTCTATGCGGAGGTCATCCAATAGCTCACTCATTAGCCCTTAAAGTCGGCAGACATGGCTACTTTTGGCCCACTATCTTATAAGTCGCCAAAGAGCTGGTAAGGAAGTGTGATAAATGCTAGCAATTCGCCAACATTTAGTAGTTCTCAGCAGAGCTCATAACCCCCATTAGCAGCCCTTGACTCTCAGTGGAGCATGGACATAGTTGGACCTTTCCTCTTAGGCAAATGGTAAACTAAATTTGCATTAGTATCAATTGATTACTTCACCAAGTGGGTTGAGGCGGAGACGCTGACCACAATTACCACCATGAAAATCCAGAGTTTCGTGTGGAGAAATATTATCTACTAATTCGGTCTGCCAAAGGTATTGATCACAGACAATGGAAAGCAATTTAACTGCAATCTCTTCAGGGACTTCTACGAAGGACATGTGATTGAAAACCATTATAGCTCCCATGTCTATCCCCAAGCCAACGGACAGGAGGAGGTCACCAACAAAATCTTACTAAGCTCGTTGAAGAAAAAACTCGATGATGCCAAGAAAAATTGGTCTAAGAGCTCCTGTCAATTATGTGGGCCTACTGAACCACTATTAGAGGTCCAGTTGGCCAAACTCCTTGCTCTCTAACATATGGGACTAAAACAGTCATTCCAATAGAGATAGGAGTACCGACGTACAGAATTAACCATCATGATCCAGCTCATAACGATGAAAGCCTGCTGGCTAATTTAGACATCCTTGAAGAAAAAAGAGAACGAGCTCGAATCAAAGATGAGGCCTATAAAAGAAGTTGGTGAAAAATTACAACAAAATGGTCAAACACAGAAGTCTAAATGTGGGAGACCTAATACTTCGAAAGGTCATCCTAGTAACCAAGATTTCTGAACATGGCAAGCTTGCTGCTAAGTGGGAAGGTCCCATGTGGTCACCAAAGTTAGCAGATCGGGGATCTATTTTTTGAGGAATGTGGATGGCATGGAACTCATGAGGCCATAGAATATAAAACACCTCAAGAGATACTATCCTTGAGCTGAAATGTACTGCACTTTTGTAATAGTTGCTTCCAAGAAAATGTACATAAAAATTTCGTTTTGGTACTTCAGTATTTGTAATGGTTAGTTTAGTAAGTGATCAGTTCACTGAGCACAATTGCACTATGTCAAAACCCTCTTATAAAGAGGTCAGTTTAGTAAGTGAACAGCTCACTGAGCACACTTGCACTATGTCAAAAACCTATCACAAAGAGGTCAGTTTTTCAACTTAAGAAGCCTGGTAACAAATGAGAAAATTGTTAGAATTTGCCTAAGTCAGAAAGGGGTATGACTCTACTTAAGACTTAGCCAAAAAGAATAAAATTTTTCTTTTTAAACACAAAGAGCTCTGCAATACATTCTTATCACCATATAGGTCAATCACTAAGCATAAAAGACCTAAAAATAGGTCTACTGAGAATCGTACAACTCCTATCGCTAAGAGAGCCAAAAATAACTAATTCAACAAGTTACAGATCGTTGACCTCCAGTGAGTTTATTAAAGACCTCCCTAGAGGCATGTTATTTATCTTGCTTGATTATATTTCACATTTTTTTAAGTTGTGGAGGCATTAAAGTATTTATAGAACTCATTGCTATATCTCACATAACAACTTAGACAAAAGAAAAAAAACGAAAATTAAAGCAAAATAAGACAAGTAACAAACAATCAAGGTCCTTAGATTTCTATACAAGAGAGGAAGGGGCCCTATCAAATCTACTATTCAACTCTATCACCAGCTCCTTCATCAGACCTTGAAGGGGAAGGTTCGCCAGTCCCTACTTGGTCAGCACGTCAGACTCTTCAGCTCTGATCAACTGCGGCACAACAAGGGCATAAGATCTCTTCTCTGCTATCTTGGCCTTCAGCTCAAGAGTCACATCGATCTTTGAAGGAGCTTTTAAGTCCTCGAGCTCCTCAGGCCTCTGCAGAGTCAGCTCCTTGCATTTGTAGAAGCCGGTCACAAAAGAGTCAGAGATCCTCAATAGAGGGCCTTCAGAGCCATAAAAATCTTTAACGACTTGGGTTCTTATAACAAGAAAGGACTTCTTCAGCTCTTTTAGCTCATTATTTAGGTCAAAAAATCGAGCATGGTTGCTATTTAGAGATGCCTCAGTGTTTTCCATCCTTTTACGCTCCAGCTCTACAGCCCTTTCGGCTATCTCAAGTGTAGACCCGGCAACTTAGAGGTCCCTCCTGCCATTGATTAGCTTGGATTTGAAATTGAAAGCCTCCTGCTTCGTGACCTCATGCTCTTGACCCAGTTTTATATGCAGACTCCAGTCGGGTAAACATGGTGTTGAAGTTGTCTACCTTACTTTTCAGACCTTCTATCTCTGACAAGGCATTGTTGAACTGCCCCAACATGACACCTCTATCGAAGTTGGCCCTTTTTAAGTCACTCCCTGCCACGAAGAGCTCATTCTGAGTCTTGATGAGCTCTTCCTGAAGAGCTCCATTGCCGACGAAGCTCGAGCCTTCTTCAGCCAAGTGAAGAACAAAATAGAAGAGGTTCAGTGCCTGTTAAGAGAATGAAGACGAGTTAGTATCTGGCATGTTTAATAAAAATTTAAGCCGAAATAGATACCCAAGAGTGCTCGTAAATACCTGACTCATATGAAGACCGAATGAACTGGCCATGTAGGTCGTCCCTTTTTCCCTGACCTGTTCCAGAACAGCTTGGGACAAAGGAGGGAGGGTGAAGCCTTTCACGAAGAAGGCAAAACCGTCCTGTTGGCTAGGCTCTAGTACATGCCCTTCAACCCCCTGGGAGCTGGTTTGATCAGGGGCAGCCCTAAAACTAGTTATGACAACGTCCTCCTCATCACCCATAGTAGTCTTTTCAGTTTCAACGGCCGCCGCGATAGGGCTCTGGTCTTTGGGACCTCTATCCTCTCCAAGGTCGTCTTCTCTGGGTTAAGAATCTGCAAAATTTCAATAGGGGCTTCCATCAGACCCACCCAGGTACGAACATTTTCTAGACGGGGGGTACTTGTAAGAACAAGAAATCCACCAGCTCTGATTTCGGCAACCGTGGGTTCTGTACCCTTAGAGCTCTCCAGCAGAGCCGGAACTCCTTTTTTACCTCCCTCAGGCCCCTTCGACCTCTTAAAGAGGGGCAACCCTCTGGCTAAAGCACTCCTCTTCTTGGTGGTCTTGTCAGTGTTCATCTTGAAGACTAACTCTGAAACATAAGGCAAAAATATGAGTTAAATACATAGCCCAACTCTTCATATACTTTGAAAAAGAACAAGAAAGATAGGGACTTACTCTTTTTAGGCACCACGGGCACCTATTGGAGATGAGCTACGTTCAGGACCCTATCCCCAGGAGAATCAACTTGAGCCCGCTCATGATCACCCTCTTATAGTGGGCCACTCCCAGCCTCAACTTCCTTGATAGCATCTGGTCCTTCGAGGCCTTGGACACCACCTCTCTTTTGAGCGATCTTCGTGGCCCTCAACCCTGGGTTGTTACACTCTGAGGGTAGTAACACGTTTAAGTTTAGGAGGTCCTCCACTATGAGGACGTGAAGGTCAGTGTTGAAGCGGCTGGGACCCAACCCATACCTCCATAGCATCATAGGAGCCACGATATTGGCATAATGCTTCAGGAATAAGTCATTGGCATCATCAATCCAACCTGACTTTACTAGATCGTGCTTCTTCTCTTTAACTGTAATAAAAAGAATATAAAGATAAGGTCAGACCCCTTGGTATAAAAGGAGATATGCAATACTAGGAGAGCAATGGAGGACTTATTGATGGAGTATGGCTCCAAAACCCAGCTTTTGAGGTCATGGACACTAGGGTACCACGAGTCGTGCTCGCAATCCACTCCTGGATAAAAAAAAATCTCCTTTTCCAGTTATGATGCTATTGGGGATGCCGAATATAATCTTTGAAGATCATAACCTCGAAGGGCAGTTGAAAACTCTTTTATTTTTTCCACCGCTATCTTTGGGCTGAAATAGGGTGATGAATTCTTCGATTGATATATCGAGACTCTTCGCAGAGATAGCCATGAAGATTAACACTGATCTTATAAGGCAAGACCACATGTTGAGGCTGTCTTGGGCTGGAGCGAGGTCCATGGTCACCAACAGCTCCCTCACATGGTCGTCGATGGGGAACCTCAGCCAATGCTCGAAGGCGGCTTTGTAAAAGCAAACCTCCTTACGCCTGTAATAACATGCTCTCTTCTCGGCCTGGCGCCCTAATCCTGACTGAATCAGGGATTTGGTACTTCCTCTTGAAAATGGGGATATTAGGAGCAGAGAAAGTTAAAGGAATACGAAAAATGGCCAAGGCACTAAGGTACTCTGTATACTTCTTGATATCATTGGCGTCATTTAATACAGGGAGAGGAAGGCAAATACGTACTATTTCTTCCTCGCTGTCCACAATTTATGTGAACCCCACCTCGGGGAGGATGGGGGCATCTCCTACAGAGGAGCCCTGCTCTGTGTTAGGAGGTATATTTGATTTTTGGTTATGATTGGTAAAATGATCCATAAGGAAGGCTAATGTATGTAAGGAAGTGGTAGGATCAAAGTATGGAACACGGTCGATGAAATCTACCAAGGAAACGCTTAAAAAATCTTCTAAAACTATTGTCTAGTGAGGGTTTGTCGGCCAGAGTAATAGAGAATGTGGTAGGTAAAGATTTTATGAGCTCTAAAGTGCCTAAAGTTCAAGAGAATGAGAAGTGAAAAGTAAAAGTCCCTTCTAAGGTAGAAGGGTTTATATATAAGGTGTGTAGGAGAAATTCAGTTCCTTTTCAAAATCCTTAACTATCTACTCACAGACCACTGCCACCTGTTTACACGTTCTCCAAGGAATATAGAACGGCCACGCACGAACTCATCAAAACAGCAACGATCATATCGAAGAGCTCGATGTCAAAGGGCAGGTCGTAGAATCGGATCAAAAACCTCAGTGTTTAAAACATCCACCAGGCCTGATGTAGACGACAAACCTGACCTCCCCAAGGAGCCCGTACCCCTCGTAATCTCTCAAACGGAGCTCAAAACTCCTATCAAAATTGAACAAGAGCTTTTATCCTCGCCAATCAATTCCTCTGAGCTAAATAACAAGGATATGGGCAATTGATGGTGCAAATTATTAGTCTAGTGAGCCCTGCCAACTGCAGGCTGACGCGTGGTCGTCCACGTCAGCCATTGGTCCTACCCCAACGTGAGGAGCTCGGAAGAGCCCTGTTAGTTCATTATAAGAAGGATGGAGCTCCTTAAGAATTGGGTAGCTGCTTGAAACTTAATTACGAACAACGAATTACAAAGTTCGGGCTCCAGAGCTCTTTCGGCGAGCTCTGGAGCTCCCTCTAGTCCAACCACTATGCTAGAGTGGTTTGCAGAAGTATGGCGCGACTGTCACCTACTATGCAGAGCGCATAGAACTTCCGTCAACTTCATTAAATGCAACCAACTGCATTTACTGCACCGAAATTCATGGAAAAGCAAAGTCAGAGTCGATAATGGTTGAAACATGGTTCTAGATCCGCTTTGGGAGTTCTGGCCTTCACGTGTCCTCCAGTCATATATATATATACATAAAAAACATTTACATCTTTCAACAAAAAAAAGTTTAATCAAGTTCCACCCAACAACAACAAGAGAATCCATCATTCAATAGTAATAGGACAAGAGAGAGAATAAGAGCTCAGAACACCCAGTGGAGCTCATAGAATAGAGATACCAGTACTTGCGTAGCCTGAGTGTACTCGTATTACAACATTGTGATGATAGAATAGCTAGAGAGACTTTTGTCATTTTGTAATAATTAGTTACTTATCATCAATATAAAACAAACCGAGCTCCCACCTTCATTCCACATAGGAGGACTAACCCGTATCTTCATACGAGGCCAACCTCTTCTATACGTCTTTGACTATTTCAAATTCTTTACATCTTTATTATTTCAATCATTCGATATAATCATTGACTGCGTGATCTAAAATACCATTCTAGATTTTAGCACCAATAAGATCCATTGTAATTATTTTTTGAGTTTTATTCATAATTTTTTTTTGAATTGGTTGAAAAAAACTCCAATAAAAACCAAATTCACTTTTTAACCTACTTTCACACTTCCCAAAAACTTAACTCAAAAACTTAAATAAAAAACTCAACCAAATAAGCCCTAAGTTTCATAAAACCATATTCGCAAGGTTACGTGGATCGCATCATTTAAATGTGAATAGAGTAAGATATGACATTGTGAAGATGATTTTATAAAACTTCTTGTTTAAAAAATATATTTTTTTTCAACTTTGGTAGTAATTTAGAGGTATATAAAGCAATTATTATTGAATATAATTAGTGTATTTATAATCTATGTTGCAAAAGCTTTCTAACCATATGTGAATTGCATTATTTGAATGTGAATCGAGTAATATATGCCTTGTGAAAACGGCTTGTAAAATTTATTGATTAAAAAATGTGTTTTTTTTTGAACTTTGACAGCGATTTAGAAGCATATAAAGTACTTATTATTAGTATATTTATAATTTATGTTGTAAGAACTTTCTAATCATATGTGTATCGTATCGTTTGGATGTGAATTAAGTAAAATACAACCTTGTCAAAATGGATTTGTAAAACTTATTGTTTAAAAAATTGTGATTTTTTCTCAACTTTCGCAGCAATTTAGAAGTATAAAAAAGGCTTATTATTAAATATTATTAGTGTATTTATAATTTATATTGTAAGAGGTTTTCAACCATATGTGGATTGCATCATTTAAATGTGAATCATGTAAAATATGGCTTTTTGAAAATGACTTCATTTTTATTTAAATCTAACCAAATAGGGGATTTTTGGTATTATAAAATATATTTAACGGTTTAACTTTTTGACAAGGCAAAAACCGTTCAAATAAGTGCCAAAAAGAAATTAATGTGAACTTTGAGTGCCAAAAAAAAAATATGAGTAAATAACTGGGTGCTAAAAGCTAAATGACGTAAGGGAAACCAAGCATTGGGACCCATTGGTGGATGATTAAAAGAGTAGGAGAGAAAATCTCCTCCATTTTCTTTTCTATCCTCAACCCCAAACCCAAACCCAATCCATCAAATGGCGATCTCTGTCACTCCCTCGATATCATCTACACAGCCATTAATGCCCAATTCTTCTTCATAAGGCGTCATTGATTCTTCATCTCTCTTTCTCTCCAAACCCTAATATATATAAAATTTTAATTTTATATTAGATTTGATTCATTCATTGAGATTGATTGATTGATTCGATTGCTTTTGGCTGCTGGCTATAACCCCCTGGCCATGCGACTCTGGTTCTCTTCGATCGCCCTCTCGAGAGAGGACTCCTTCAATAATCAACAAGTCTTCTTCTTTCCTTATTCTTCCCAGACCCCCGATTGCCGTACTAGTACTAGATTATTATTATTATTCAGCAATGACCGCCGATTCTCATGGCCTAATAATCCCAAGGGCCTCCTCTGCAATGCTGGTGCCGGTGCCGCCGCTGGTTCGTATTCATCCCCTTCTCTCTTTATTTTCCGTTAACAAATTCACAACAGTATGACTAATTAATTAATTATATCTTGAAGTAAAAGTAAAGGAAAAAGGAAACTTTTTTCTTTCACGGCCGTATTAAATACATGCAGTAGAATAATCGGAGTCAAAATTGGTTACACGCCCTCATTGGGAACCGCAAATTTTTCTATATTGAACACAGTTTTTGTGTTTTTATTCCGATTGTTCTTTTGTTAATTTCTCTCTGTTAGTTTGCCTTATATTTTTTTTTAGGTTTCGCTTCAGGCCTGAATTTGGTATGCTGGATATTAATAAGCTCTCATTTATTTGATGCAGGAATGCTTGCAGCTGCATTTGTATGTCCATTAGATGTTATCAAGACGAGGTTTCAGGTTCACGGTCTACCCAGGCTTGATAATGGGAGTGTTAGAGGTGTGCTATCTCTGCATGCTTGAATTATCTTTGAATTTCCCTGGCTATTGAATTTGAAGCGTATAGGTGGTATTTTTATACATAGCATAAACTGTGCTTTTAGACGCCATGATTTTTTGTGGTTATTAAACATATTCCATGCGCGGTTTGTACAGTAGTGAAACATGTAGCTTTAATTCGTCTGGAAGATAGAACTTCATACAGTGTAAAATGATGTTATTGTGAAGTGCTACAAGGATATTGTCCCTCTTGGGCTTCAGTTCGAACTTCGAAATATTCTTATTCTTATTGTTGTTATATTTTTAAAATTACCAGGCTAAAATCCTAATTTTTATTGATTTTTCACCAGGAAGCCTTATTGTTGGGAGTTTGAGACAAATATTCCACAAGGAGGGGCTGCGTGGCATGTACCGTGGGCTTTCTCCTACTGTTCTGGCCTTACTTCCAAACTGGGCAGTGAGTCTTTGCAGCTTGTTATTAATCCTATGTTACTTTTTCCATACTTATTAAGAGAGTGCTTGGCTGGTTATTCAATTACTTTTACATGAAACGATGTAATGTTTCATTTCTAGTGATCGATCACCTTACCTTAATTGCAAGTTCGCAATAGTGGTTTTCAAGTGCTGATTCAGCATTTTCAATATTTGTTCATCTGTTATAGTTACTATTATGAAAACTACTTTTGCGAGATTTGTAGTTGAGTTTTGTTGTGACCTATTTTTTTTTTAACAATTTTTGCAGGTTTACTTCACAATTTATGATCAGCTCAAAAGTTTTATGGGTTCTGATGGTTAGTTCATGAGCTATTACGTCTGTTTTAGAAGCCACATGTTGAATTAACTTACATTAGTTCTTTTGTTAACCATTTTTATATTTTATACTTCTAGTTTATAGGAAATTCATTTCCTTGTTTACACTTGATTAACATGTCATTAGTTGCCATACATTATAGATGGGAATCATCAGCTTTCAATAGGGGCAAACATGATAGCAGCTTCTGGTGCTGGAGCTGCAACAACCATTGCCACAAATCCTCTTTGGGTTGTGAAGACCAGGCTTCAAGTATGTCTATAAAATTCAAATTTATGCTTTGAGTTCATTTTGCATGTTTATTAATGTTGACAAAAGAGTATAAGGCTGAGGGAAATCATTTTGTGACTGTTGAGCCCTAGCATCCAGTCTATTTATCCCACCACCTCTCATTGCTAGGATCAGTGGATTGCATTATAATGTGCTTGCGGAGTCCATAGGATTATGGTCAAAGCATGCATACATGCATATAACTCACATTTATGCGTTCCTTTGGTAGCCCACAAGGTTTATGCAAGTAGCTAGAATTTGAAGGTCTATCTTGAACTCTTAATGTCTTGCTGCTCTGTTTGAGGATTGGATTGGACTGGACAAGGCAGGGTTGGCCGCGTATCTCAAGGTACAATCCCCTTGAACTAGTAGAATTTCAGAAAATGGCACGCAATGAACTATAGCTGCTTATACTAGGAGAAAGTTATAGGAAACTTTGAAGTCCTGTATTTATTTAGGGTAGTCCCAATTGGTAGAAGCACCTCTCTGCTGGGTGGAATTGGCTGGTCAAATGACGTTAGCTACATATGGGAATCGATATAAGACTAGTAGCCGAAGGCTCTGACCACACCAACTCAAGACAGGGTGTCAGGGGTCTGAATGGGAGTGGTGTAACCTGTTGGATTCTCCACTGTGTTGATCTGGAGGATAAAAAGCACATTGCTGGGCCACATTGCCCAACCATTCGAAGAACTACAGAGCGACATCACCTGTCCCACCAGGTCACTAGAGTGACCTTGATTTACTTACAAGCAAGGAGTTCTTAATTTATTGTATCAGTTTTATGAGAACTTACACTTAAAAGTCTTTAGTGTGTCATCTATGCTATGTGATGTGAGCATTATGTTTGCGTGCTAACAATGTATTTACAGCAAAAGTATAACATGTATTATTGTAAAATGAATCTTGACAATTTGGATTAAAAGTATTGCCTGTTGTCTTTTCCAAAAGCTGGGATCCACAATCTGGTTATTTAGAAAGTTTCTTAACTTTGACCATTGAGATTTGCAAATTTGGAAACTGGTTAAGATCAATAGACTAAATTTTGATTCTGTCATTGAGATCTCCAATGGTTTAACCATTTTTGTTAGACAAGAGTGGTTACATTAGGTTTTGATCATTATGGGTTAAAAAATTTGGACAACAAAAAAGGCGATGAACCAATATATATAGGAATTTGACCCCAGGCTGGAGCTTAGCGCAGGCATCCCCAGTGGCTCTGTCCATGCCTCTCATGCTCCTCCTTAATATGATCTCCTATCTTGCTTTTGTTACAATTGCTACTTCCACACATACAAACAGGAAGCAATATCAAAACAATGATATGCCAGTAATGATCTGGCAACCATACAACAATTGTTCTGACACCCAAAATACAGAATGGACATATAAATTGTAGACGCATCGAAGAAATGTTATACATGTGGCCAAAGGTGTCTGTGAAGTGTTGCGATTGGACACGGACACATCGCGCTCCTAGAAGTATTTGTGCTTCCTATGCAATTCCTAGTTCACAATAATCTTGCAATAGTATAAATGAGATTATAACATCCATGATGGTCTATATTTTGAAGATAATTTGTTTAGTTCATTTAATGTTGCTGTGTGCCCTATGCATTTAGGCACCAGGCTCAGGCTTTTGCAGGACTGTAGGCCCCATCAATTCAACCAATCGTTTTGGAGGATTAACAAACCCAAACGGCGTTGCTAACCTTATAGCTCAATGCTTTGGCCGATGCTCAGCCACCTTGTGAACCAAATTGAATTTCTCAAACAAGGAAAAGGGAATATATACTGACGGATAAATTTGTTGGCTTGTTTTTCACTGAAACTTGAAGCACTAGAATTCACAATCATTAGTCTTGCTCACTACATATTACTGTGGGGGGAAATAGCAAAAATCAAGAACCCATTTGCTAGAGGAAACAAATATGGGTAAAAGATGCAAGGTTTGCACCTTGGTTCTCTTGGACTCCAAGAAACCTTGGCGCCTTGGTGGTCCTCTACATTTGCTTTAAGTTGTTAGTTCTTATTGCTGCTGTATGGTTCTTAATGTATTAGCAGACAGTTATTGTTTATTATCACCTTTCTACTTTCTAATTTTATATGACCATCAAGGTTGGCCTTCTTTAGCCAGTGCTGTTGTTGAAGCTGGGTGGTCTTATATTTTCTCCTTTTGTTCTGCAGACTCAAGGAATGAGGGCAGGAGTGGTGCCATATAAGGGTACCCTGTCAGCTTTGAGGAGAATTGCTCATGAAGAGGGTATTCGTGGATTATACAGGTTGAGTTTCACTTGTCAACTAAAATATGAATGTAGCGTAGCAAAAACGTGGGAAAAAGAAGAATAAAAGAGAGGAGATAAATAAAATAAACTAATTATATTTCATTGATGATTAAATAATTGAATGAATAAACACACTACTAAACCTCTTTATATATAGAGGTAGAACTGTAGAAACAATGCTAATCAAGTAATCAAACTAGAACTTGGACCAAATAACTAAACTAATGCCACCAAACTAGGAATCCTAATTAGACTCTAAAACTGGAAAGCTCCGAAACCTATTAGACATCTTATTCCTGATTGAAATAGAATAACTAAAAATAATAAATCAAAGTTATCAAAAACATAATTCCTAAAATCCTTGTTATGTTCTACATCAAAATCTTAACCATAAGTGTGGTTTATTAGTTTATTTATTTCCTCTTTTATTTCTTCGTCATTTCCCACGCTTCTACTACGTCAAGTGGTATCAGAGCAAGTTTCGAATCCTAGATTCACCTTGGCTTTTATGTCAATTTATGTTGCCGATATCAATCCTCCTGTTGACGTTGATCGCAGGGGCCATTCACGTGTCATCTTCGATTATGAGGTGAGGCATTATCCCGCTACTCTTTTGAGCGTTGTCAAGGTGAGCAAACATCCATTCAACCAAGAAGTCAATGGAAAATTTAGCACATCTGATTTTGTAAATTGGTGGTTAGAAATTGAAAAATATTTATATTATTTCAAGGTCTTGAAAGTAGAAGGTGCTAAATATGTTTATGGTGTACTTACACAATGTGTTCAACAAATGGTGGGACGATTTTCATCATGATTGGCACACATTTGGTTTTCCTTCTATCAACACATGCTGCTAGATGGTATATTTATTGATTGATGAATATTATTCTATGATGTTGCAGAAATTTTGTGTTGCGTGAACCAACTTTTTCATTGTGTTTATGATGATGTTGAAGATTGTGAAACTCAATTACCACCAATTGTCTAGAAGATAACTAAGTGATCTTCCCTAGCAGCTATTAAGTGATCTGCTATGGCAGCAAATTGACGGAGAATCAAGAAGAAGAGCACAAATTAAAGAATAGACGATTTAAGAACTAAACTTTCAAACTAACAAATAAATTAATCAATTCATTCTTGTCATGTCTTCTCGACAATTGGTGGTACTTGAGTTTCACCATCTTCAAAATCATCATAAACCCAATGAAAAAGTCGCTTTATGCACCAGAAATTTTTCTCAATATCATTAGAATAGTACTCGTCAATCAACAAATATACCATCAACCTGCATGTGTTCATTGGAGTAAAACCAAAAGTGCGCTAATCATGTTGAAAATCGTCCAACCATTGTTAACCATGTCATGTTAGTTCACCACGAACACATTTAACACCTACTTTCGAGACCTAAATTGGCCGTTAAAATTTTTCCATTGTTATCTTGGTTGTATGAATGATTGAGCACCTTGACCATGGTTAGAAGGGTAGCGGGATAATGCCTCGCCTCGTAATCGGTGATGAACGTGTGAATTGGCATTGCGATGAACGTCAACAGGAAGGTTGCTTTTAGCAACATAGAGTTGGGGCGAATCTAGGATTTGGAACCTTCGCTGATACCACTTAACGTAGCAGAAGTGTGGGAAAAAAGAAGAGATAAGTAAACTTCATTGATGAGTGAATAAACACACAACTAAGCCTCTTTGTCTATAGAGGTAGAAACAATCCTAATCAAACTTGGACCAAATAACTAATTTCGGAATCCTAATTAGTCTTGAATTACTAATTAAAAGACTAGAAAGCTCCAAATATCTAATTCCTAATTGAAATAGAATTCGTAAAGATAATAAATTAAAATTATCAAAAACATAATTCCTAAAATCCTTTTTACACGTTAGTATGTCATGGCAATGACTTTGTTTCTTGTTTTGCATATTTTGTTCTAACAATCACTGATGTTCGATGTGGTTTGACAGTGGTCTCGTACCTGCATTGGCTGGTATTAGTCATGTTGCCATCCAATTTCCAGCATATGAGAAGATCAAAATCTACTTGGCTGATCGAGGTAATATCTATTACCAAGTTCATCCTTTCATTTATGATTCTAAGCAAACAATGAATAACAGGTGAAACATCCTTGTTGTTTTCTATGGTGATGCCAGATAACACTTCCATGGATAAACTTGGTGCGCGTAAAATTGCCGTTGCCTCATCAGTTTCAAAAATATTTGCATCCACGTTGACATATCCACACGAGGTATGCTTAGAAGGCAACCACTGCTGATTTTGTGCAACTTAGGGCTCGTTTGGTTTGAGTTTTGGGAATGGAATGGGAATACTTGATTCCTGGGAAGTTATTTTCCTGGCATCTAGGATGCCATGCCGATGTTTGGTTCAACCGGGAATAGGAATGGAATAAAGTATCAATTACACAAATACCCTTCTTTTTATAAGATGAGAAAACATCACCTACTAATTTTTCAAAAGAGACAATTACTATAATAAATTACAAAAATTACACATACCTAGCTAATAACTATCCTACAAAAATTACATATACCTGGCTAATAACTATCCTACAAAAATTACAATTTTTGTAATTAAAAAAAAATTACAACAGGAAAAAAGAAAAGAAAAAAGTTCCAAATAGTTTTTTTTTTTCATTTTTGTGCAGCAGCATAATTAAAAAAAATTCCAAACAATATTTTCATACATTGATGAAAAAGGAATTATTTATTCACAAGGAAGAGTGTTATTTTAGTCCTAACATGAAAAAATTAAAAAAGATACACATTAGTAATGGTTTATTCCTTATGATTTAAATGGGAGAACTTTGGGGGAAAGGTTTGTTCCTGGAATCATTTATTCCGGACTTAAAACTTGAACCAAACGTGGGAATCGTTTCGGAATGGAATATAACATTCCTGGAATGGTTTAAATCTTGAACCAAACGATCCATTAATTGCTTTGGCAGTAGGGGAGTACGTGTATAGTCTTTAGTCACTAAAAAAAGGGTACCCTTTCCCTTGGTTTGAGGGCAAGCAAGTATTTTTATGCCAAGTGTCAAAACAAGGTGCAAACAATGTCCAGTTGTTTACACTTGACATCCAATTCAGTCTATTTGCGTCGTATCTTTTAAATGTTGAAAAAAGAATCATAAAGTATTAGAATACTGTTTTAAAAAAGATTCTTGTCCCCAAATGCTCTCCTGTCTCTTTCTCACCAGATGCACCAAAATGAGCTTAAGGGACTGACTTCCATATGCTTTTCCAGAACTTCCTTCTATATAGGCGTGGTAAGTTGCAGCCTATGAAGCATAGACTCGACACACGACACACGTTTCGACACGACACGTGACACGCAATTTTTCCAAAATGTAAGACACGACACGTGGTGGGGGGGACACGTTCTTAATTAATTATATATGCAATAAACATTGTAAATATTTAAGAATTCAATAAAATGAAACTAGATTGCATTAATAACCCAAATACTCAAAACATCATTACTAAATTGTTCCATAATTAAAGCATCAAAAAGCATACATAGACGAAATTATTCCATAGAATGATAGAAAACAAAAGGAGAATATAAAACGTGGCTTAGTTGCCTCATCCTCAATTGATATTGCAATGAAGAAACACTAGGAGTAGTAACCCTCTAAATCAATTATCAAGTATTAGAGACTATAATTAAATTCAAGTGTCGGAGAGAGTATTGGAGAGTGTCGGAGTGTTCGACAAGTGTCGGGCTCGACACGTGGCCTCCAAGAAAGTGTCCGTACTTCATAGATTGCAGCCCAAATTGTCATCCCACCCAAATCCGCCTGAAAGATAAAAGTTGACCCTAGACACCACTGCTATTCACCTATCCCTAAATTATCAGTACACAAATGCACTCTCAATGGGGCATACATTCTACTGCCCCTTCCAAGAATCTTTGAGTCCTGTTCACTTGGTGAACATAATTCTAATATTGAAGTGATGTTTCACCATTTTTCTTGTAACTTTTCTTCTGAATAATATACATTACTGTGCAGATTCTAGGAAAATGAATGAAAATATATATATTACTTGCAGGTTGTTCGGTCGAGACTTCAAGAACAAGGGCACCACTCAGAGAAGAGGTACTCTGGTGTGGTTGACTGCATTAAGAAAGTATTTCAGCAAGAGGGTATTGCTGGATTTTACCGTGGTTGTGCTACCAACCTGCTGAGGACCACCCCAGCAGCGGTAATAACATTCACCAGCTTTGAGATGATTCATCGGTTTCTTGTTACTTCATTCCCCCCCGATCCACAGCCTCATCCATTGTGAAGAAGATGGATCTCATCCCCACCTGCACAGGGGGGCTATAATATTATTACTATCCAATTCATCAGCAGGCAAAAGCTTATCTTTAGCCAGCTTTATTCGGTTTAATAGATAGCATTATAGTTCCTTGATTGTTTTGTATAACTTTTACTGGTAGTCTTTTAGCAAACATTAAAATTTCGTATCAGGCCTCATGCCCTTCTGTAGTGTCAGGTTCCCCCCCCCGAGGGAAATTGAGGAATGTTACCTTAGTGTGAAAACAATGATAATGATGATAAAAGTATAAGAGACATCTGATCTTTTTTTGCTTCTCTTGGCTTCACACCTCCTTATCTAGACTTGTGAACATAGAAGACCAAATCTATTGTTATTCTACCAACTGTTACTGTTAGTCTTTTAGCAAACATTTAAATTTGAGCTTTAGTATAAATTTGTGTCCAAGTGATTCAAACTCTTGACAACAACAATTGACGCGGAAACCTAGAAACAAGAGGGAAAACATGAAGGAAAAAAGGGATGGAGAAACATTAGAGGATAAAATTATAGGGGACATGAGATTTTCTTTGTTTGGGAAGAGTGAAAGGAAAGATAATGGATGCTTTAGTACTCAAGAGCATCTCCAATAGCAATGTGTAAAAATATGTGGACTAATAAATAATTGATATTTAGTTGATAAAAAAGTTGTTTTACACATAAATTATACACATTTTAATTTTTTGCTCCAATGGTTCATATTTATAATCTTGTATAAAATTATGATGCATCAATTATATGGAAACACATGAAATATATAATATTCAACATTTTTTATTTATTATTAAATAGTCAAAGTGGGTATCGTTTAAAGATCTTGATAAGTAGAATTCAAATATGCTAGTTTTATTACAAAATATATTTTTAATTTTTAATTATACTATTTTGAAGTTTTTGTAAAAAGTTGGAGAGAGAAAATTATGAGGTGGTTGTGTGAAATATACACCCGTTTTACACAAAATGATGTGACATATTTTACACAATAACATTGGAACACCAAAAATTATACATAATGTGTAAATTTTAGACAAATCTTATGTGGCATGATTTACACATGCCTATTGGAGATGCTCTAAGAGTCGCACTCGTTGATATTTTCAAAACTAAAATCATTCCAGGTACGTTTGATAATAAAATGAGATAATAAGAAAAACATTTGATTTTTGTGAGAAGTTAAAAAATAAATTGAGCCATAAGATAAAATATTTTTCATTTCATAAATATTTTTATGAGTAGAGGTTTTCTATCGTCTACTATTTTTTGTGAATTTTCTTTCTTCGAAGAATTTTTTTTATAAAAAAAAGACACAAAGTAAGAAAGCATTTTATTGCATGTCTCAATTTATTTTTTAAAAATTAATTACTTCTATTATTATTTTTAATATTGTTATCAAAGACACCTTTTATTTATTTTTATGTGAAAGGGTGTTATTACAAAAATTCATAGGTTTCTCTTCCTAATTACCATTCCAACCAAACAAGGAAGGGAAGTTGATTTTCCTTCCCTTTTTAATTTTAACAACAAAACAAAGCGCACAAAAAAAAAAAAAATGAACAACTAGGCAGACGCAGCAATAATAATAAAGGACAGAACGGCTATTATTAGAGCATGCCGTTTTAATTTTAACTAATGAAGAGGTAGTTGTATTGCAATTGCGCCTAATAAATAGAAAAAAATAATAATAAATAGCAGAAGTCATCTACGAGAGAAAAGATTCCCAAGGAGGGCGGGACCATTTATTTCATCGTTATTTCCATACATATCTGGTACAAACATGCATGATGCGTGGACAATTTAATTAATGAAATATATTAATATTTTATTGTTGTAGTATATTTTAAAATATTACTCCGTATTATGTATGTCTAATATTATCTTGAAAATAATAAACTTAATAACTTGGTAACACTTTTTCTCACAAACTTTGTCAACTTGAGATATTAAAATTGTACTTGTCAAAAAAGATAGTGAAAATTGTAATTACTTTAGCAATTGTTGAATAATTGATTATCTTCTTTAAAAAAAAATAAAAAAATTAGTACGAATTACGATAAAAGTTAGTGCTGATTAAAATTTAACAATATTTTAAAAAATCCAAAAGAATCAAGTAAAAACTTTAAAATAAGTTTTTGCATAACCCTTTATATATATATATATATATATATTATGTCATTCATAAAATAGAAGTAACCTTCAATCAAAACTTAAAAGTAAGGAAAATGAATGCATTTCGAGACTAAAATTTTAACGCAAAACTTACCGTTTGTTCACTTGAAAATTAGAGAAGCAAGAGATAGACCTAAAAAAATATAAAGGTAAATAAAAATAATTGAATTGCAAACACGGCAATTCTAATACAAAATTTATCATGTGGATATGTTCACTTGGAAAATAGAAAAAAAGTGATAGACTTACAAATATATAATGTTCACTTGATGAATAGAGAAGAAAGTGTTAGTCCTACAAATATATATGGGTCATGTTAACGTGTGCCCTAAGGGTACATGTTACATACTTATAAATAGAAAGAATTAAATTATAACATGCATTAAATTATGTACAAATTCTCATGCAAAGTGATATTCTTTCCATTCATAGTATGATTAACATGTGTCCTTATCATTTTCCAATATATAATATTCACTTGAAGAATAGAGAAGAACGTGCAATATCTACATACATATATATATATATATATATAAAGATAAACAAAAATGGAAATAAGAACAGGGCAACAACCTAATTATATAAAATACAAATTCAAATTGGTATGCATAAATAAACTTTTGAATTAGTGAAAAAAAGTTCATATACCAAATTGAGTGCAAAATGATGGGATTATAAAAAGCAGAAGGTAAGTGTATATAAATTATAATTACCATTATTAATGAGTCATGTTATAACAATATAGAGAAAAGAAGACCAAAAGACTAAGAACAATTTGAAAGGAATAAAATATGTTAATAGTCATAAAATTTAATAAAGATTGCATCAATTGTATTATCTCCTCTATTTTACTATATAGTAATAGATAGATTGTGGACTACCTGAACAAACAATAACCTATTATCTTTCTCTTCTTACTTGCTCAGTAATGATTATTAAATTACGACAATCTTAACCTTTGCAACTTTATTTAGGATTCGTTTGATTGCATAAATTATCTCATTCATAATTGTTTCATTTCAACAAAAAAATTTGTTATGTGATTTTTTTAAATGAACTTGTATAATAATTATCAATTATGTAATTTGAATTATAATTCTATATTTTCATATTTTATGTCTTATGTATTAAAATAAATTTTATGATTTTAGATGCCAGTATATTTTAACAACTAAATATTTAAATTAAATAATTTTAAATTGTCGAATTTGTAAATTAAAAGACAATCAAACAATCTCTTATTATAATCAAGGAAATTGCTCCCAGACGACATAAAAAAAAGCAGCGGGAGTGGTGTGGACCACTGCAATTTATTAGACATATATATCCTCTCTTTACATCTTAATGCCAGTTTAAATCTGCTAATGAGAGAGAGAGAGAGAGAGAGAGAGAGAGAGAGAGAGAGAGATCCCATAAAGATAACAAGTCATAAGAAGGGGAAAAAAGCATTTCAAGAGTTTTTTTTTATCGATCTGTTATTATTCATAGGAAGCTCAAGACAACCTGGAGGGCCATTCTGTAAATTAAATTAAAGTTTTGCCTCTTTTGACTTTCTCGCTGAGCATGGAATTTGCTTTAACATTAATATTAATACTTGATTTTTAAATTCTCCTCATTTTCATTTTGCTTATTCTTAAAATTAAGTCCAGCAAATATGTGCAGACTTGTGCGTCAAAAAATACATTAATTTGACATAAAGCAAAAATAATTATCGATCAAGAACTACTTTTTGAAAATGCCTAATTAAAGAAGATCATTTTGAAGCCATCTAGGTAGAGATTTGATGACAACTTCATAATATCAATGAGCCACAAAGGTTAGACCTCCAATTGTAGGAATCATATATTAATTGTATTAATTTTCGCCTCAAAATTCATAAACAATTTTTTTCCTTTAATTAACATCCCCATTCTTGGGCATACGTCGTATATGTTAACATTTTAAATTAGCTATCTTAAATATCCCGAATATATAGTAAATAAATAAAATGCAGCAACAAGTAGCCATTATCATTTGATGGTATGGGGTGGCCCGGGAGAGGAGGAGGAATGTGAGGAGCAGAAAGGAGTCATCATATTTCATGCTTCATCATACTTCTGGGGTTGGATTCATATAAAGTCTAAAAGTCACCAAAAGATATATATATATATATATATATTTATATATATAAGAGTGCAATTTACTTTCATGATTTATAGTGAATGGCCAGCTACCCCTTATGGCCCCCCCAACCATAATAACAAAGAAAAAAAAAAGGAACCAATTTATGATGATATTTCTCTTCCCCCTTTCTCTTTTTCTAGTTAGTTACTACTTTTAACTTTATTCCTTCTTGTTCCTTTTTTTTTTTCCCCCAAAAAAAAGGGAAGAAAATTATTTTATTTGATTAAGGTTAAACCAAACTTTCTAACAGCAAGCACCTAGCTTTTTGTCACCAGTTTCTTAACAAACTATACTTGAAAACAAAGACTTTACGATTGGATGCACCAAACTTAGAGAAAGCCATTTTTCAGCTCGATCTTATTGGTAATTGGTGTGTTAGCGAATCTCTTAATAGCGATTAACATAAGACTCCAGTACGTATACTTTTTTTCCTCCAAGAATCTTTTATTACTCCATGGCTTATATATATATATATATATATATCCAGAACAAAATTATTACAATGATTATATGTACAAGTACGTGTTGAAAAATACATTAAGCGAAAACACAACCACCCAGACAAAATGTAATTATGTATTTTCGTCATCGTATGCATTGGTTGTCAAATAAAGAATAGATGGAATCGCTGCATAATAATAAGCACCGATCGAGTTTCTCTTAATAACTCTGATAAATGTTTCACTCATACCAATAATAATACTACGGATAGATGCCCAAATTATCCTACCATGCAGTACTACTTCAATTAGCTATAGCTAGCATTGATGTCAAAATTAACTAAGGATACACAGTTAGACAAATAGCCTATTGCAATTAAATACAAGAACGACTCATGTAATTAACTAGGTCTCTCTCTCTCTCTCTCTCTCTGCCCCCAACAATAAAAGGGTAAAAAGTAGCATTGTTTGGAAAGTGAGAGGTGTATGATCCCGTGTTATGATGTGTCTCACAGTTTGGCGGTCATAAAAACAGACATTGCATTGTGGGAGTGGCACTACAATTTTTGTTCCATGAACCTAATCATGCCAATGTCACACACTATACTCTGCCTCCCTCACCACCATGTGATCACTGTCATTTTCCTTTCACAAAATTTACATATTCTCGCTCAATATCTCAAATTGATAGTATTTTTTTATACTTAACTAGTATATCAAATTTTACAATTAAAAATAAATTATACTTTTAACAGTTGATTAGATTGAAAGATATGGCGCATATAAACTTTAGACACTGAAATTTACATTAATTAATTGAAATATATATTGCTAATCTTGCTGTATTAGCTACGGTGTTTCAACACACAAATATTTTCTACAGTAAGTGTAAGCACCAAATTTGTATTAGAGTACGTTTTTAGAAATTAGTATGGCAAATCAGTTTTCTGAAGATATTTCTTGTATATATTTCAGAATTTTTGTAGTCAAGTGAAGTGTTATAATGGTATGAATATTTTCCGGCGGGGATTCAACCCATGCACCGAGGTATCTCTTTTTCATAAAAATGTTTCTTGACCTTACACATGACACAACTTTACTAAAATTCGGGCCCCAATTTCAAGTGCCTCCCTTATTTTTATTGGCAGAACAACAAATCTTCACATGGAAAATTAGAGGTTGGATTCTCCTTCTCCTAAAAGATAAATGGATAAATAAAAAAGAGGGAATGAAAAGACAGAAGGCAAGGCATTCCTCTGCATGAATACGTATATAATCTTAAATGTACTTTCGCTAGATTGAGTTGCTAAGAATTGAATAATTCTCTTGTAAGACTTATGGTTTAAAACTTATGGTTTAAAGTCTCGCTGTCATTAGTTTCTTTCCATGGGCAATATATAAAATGCACTATAAATACTCACCGAAACTTGTGATATGCTCTACTTGAATTAAGTTAGATAGTCTTTTATCGTTTTAACTTTTTACTTACCAAAGTTTCATATCTCCGGCATTTTTAAAGAAAGCATTAACTTCAACCAAATTAAAGGTCAAAGATACCAAAAACTATTTTTAATTGCAACATTTAGTACAATAATTTTATTTTACAAAAGAAATAAATCTACCTATGGAGACCTTTCGAAAAATAAGACATAGGCTTATTAATTTGAGACTCATGGAGCACTATCTCTCTTGTTGTAGTTGCAAAGTTCAAAATCAAATTGTTATCAAATCAGCTAAAAAGTTTAAAATATTATATTGACTTTCAAACTTGTGTTCCTCTTGTGTGAGTGAGTAAATATAATAGTAAAAGTATCTATTCAAATTCAAGAGATCTATGATATTAGTCACACTTGAGAATTTTATATACTATTGTAAAAAGGAAAGAAACTTAAACATTACTTCTTATTAAAAAAAATACAATTTTCTATGAAACTTTTAATCTAAATATTTATTTTAATATAAGCCAAGAAACAAAAGATTATTTCTATATCTTCCATAGAATTTCTTGATCCTTCATAATGCCCTCTTATATATTCAGCTAAAAAATATAAAAGATGTTCCATTCATTTTAAGTTAAGATTCTCGTGTTAACAATGATGAATAATATGATTTATTTTTAATCATTTAATTTTAATATATATTTGTATTATGTTAATTTTTGATAAAAAAAAAAAAAAAACTTTAACGAATTGCCACGCGCTTAAGGTTCGAATGGACTAATTTACAGTGATACACATGTTATGTTACTAAAAAGAAATTATGGTCCACGAACAAAGTCTAACTGCATCAATAATCACAAGCCACGTTGCCAGGAACCCCCGGTTAACAGAATCTAACCTTCATTTATTTGCTACGTGGCCGCTTCTTATTTGTGTTTGGATGCTTTAGTTAGAAGGACACCGTCACTTTACCATGACTTCTAAGTACAAATTGGGTAATTTATATCGTGCAATGGGCTCCATTTGTACGCTCCTCGTGGGTCATAGATTTGTATCCGAAGCTGTGAGGTTTGGTACCCAAACCACAAATTTGAATTTTTTGAACGTTGTGGACACAGAGATATGAATAGACGAATATGCCCTTTGGTCTCACCGAGATTTTTTGCACTTCAAGGTATTGAAAAAACATCCTTTAACAACTACAAATTCTAGCCGAAGTGATTAATTCTTTTTGGCAATTTTATTTTATTTGAATTTAATATTTTTTTATTAAAAATATTAATTACTTTTAAGACTATCTCTAACGGCAATATTTGTAACACGTTCTAGCACTAAAGCAATTTAAGTTTATATTACTATTAAGAGCATTTTAATATTTAATTTGGATGCTAAATTCAATATTCAAATGCATATATACAATTGTGAGAGCGAAAAACACATTCTATAAGGCTATATTGTCATGTTGTTAGCACGCACTACCACTGTCTACAAGTTATCGGAAATCAAGACATTTTCTATCTCAAGTTATTGTTAAATAGAATTATATTGTCAAAATGTACCATAAATTTTCACAAGATAGCTGTAACACGTACTTTGCTTATGATGCATTTCTAAATTGATACTCTATCTCAAACCAATACCCCACCTTTTGACTTTTATATAATTTTAAAAAATATATTTAATTAAAAGCAACTATTTTCAAATTAAAAAAAGAAATTTGTTATATTTATAGGATTTGGTGGACTGATTATGTCGCAAAAGGAAACTATTTGACCATTAATTAAGTTAAAACATCCCTAAAAATAAAGGGGCAATTAAAAAAAAGGGCTTATTAGAGAAAGATTTTCACACTAAGGCCAAGGAATAATATTTTTTAAAATAAAGGGCCTATTTTTTATTTTATTGATAATATGACATGTGTCTTTTTTTTTCATTATAAAATGACATCCCAACCCTTAAAATAAACTAAAAAATATCAATATGCATTAAAATATAGACTGCAATATGAACTTTGCAGTCTATATTTCAGTGCAATATGAACTTTGCAGTCCATATTTCACTGCAATATGAACTTTGCAGTCCATATTTTTAGTGCAAAGTTCATATTGCAGTCCATATTTTACTGCAATGTGAACTTTGCAGTCCATATATTTTTAGTGCAAAGTTCATACTGCAGTACATATTTCACTGCAACATGAACTTTGCAGTTCATATTTTCTTGCAATATGAATTTTGCAGTCCATATTTTTTGTGAAAATTTAATAAAAAGGGGTTATTTAGGTAATACATAACATGTTTTTATTAATTAAATGATATTTAAATTTATTCAAATACATTCATTTAAAATATAAAACAAAATAGGCCTCTTATACTAATTACAATTAAAAATAGGCCCTTCATTCAAATTACCAATTAAAATAGCCCTTCATTCAAAAAAATATTATTCATTGGATTTTTGGTAAAAATCAATGTATAATAAGCCCTTCTACCTAATTTCTAGAAAAATAAATTCATCACCCTATATATACAATTTGTGAAATGTGCAGGTAACACAAATTTTATGTGAATTTGTTACCTTGAGCTTTTGAATCTCCTATGGCCCTTTTAATTGCTTGAACTCAAAAAAATCGCATAAATACGTACAATATTAAGATGAGATTTGGAATGATATCGCATAAATAGTTGAATCAAGTAATTAATTTTCCTAGCCTCATCCACATTGTGTAGTTAAAATAAAATTTAAAACGTCTCAACCAACAATTAATTAATTATTTATATTTAATCCCATCAACAAATTTGTTTAGTCTATCAATAATTATTTATATACTTGGGTCAAAGGAAAACCTTTTGTAAATTGATTGAAAGAAAGGTAGCTAGAGAAAGAAATTAAAGTAGAAGATGCATATATATATATATATATGCTTGGAACACAAGGTAACATAACAAGTGAGTACATGAGAATCCCTACGGTCTAATTTGCTAGGTGTCGTTTGCATACATACAATTAATTAAACTTGTAATGATAACGATGACGACCAAATATATAATTAAATTGATAAGAATTAATTTGTAATTAACTAATTACCATACCTACCTAGGACTAGAAGACAATGGGGGATCGGAAGGTAACCGCGCGCTTTAGATATATAGAACCTGAAAGTGATGCATTGCCTTCCTTTAACTGCACCCTCAAATCATCATTATCATTATCTATAATCTCTCTCTACATATAGACATATATATTATCTCTAGCTTGTAATTTCAACCTTCTCCATCAGAATTGACATCTATGTCATTTAGAGTTTAGGCAAATGTTTGATACACAATTGTGACAATATATATGCCTTGTTATTATATATATGTACTAGTATATGGTTTTATTTTATGTGTGTGTAATAGTGTACTTAATAATCATTCACATTAAAAAATTATAATGATATTTGGTTTAGTCGTAAGTAAATGTATTTTTTATGTTAACGGTCATGAGTTCAAATCTTATAAGAATATATAGTAGCTTAGTAATTTTGTATGCATACGATACCTCTTGACATGTTTAACGTACACATAGATAAGTATATATATATATATACATGTGTGTGAAAGCATGCATTGTGTCAAAACAAATACTTCTCGCAAGAACTTGGATTCTTCTTAAAAATGGCCGTCCAATTACTATTTTAAGTTCAATATTGAACCCCATATAAGCTAATGATTTAACCATTACAGTATTGATGTGGGTCCTTAGCGTTCTTCTTTTCAAATTTAAAGTTTTTTTTTTAATTTCTTTCTTTTAAGGATGTCTTAATTAAACAAAGAGTTCAACTTCTTTTATTTAAGACATAATCAATATATGTGCCAAAATCTCCCAAAAGACTCTCGATCAACTATTGATTATGTTAAAAAATATATATATATTTAAAAATTTGGTTAAATTAAATTAAATCTTAACTGGGACATATTTCAGGCAGAGGAGTATTTGCGATGAATCTCCTTTTGGTGCAAACAGGGGCGGAAACAATTAGCTATTTGTCCCACCATTTTTTTTTAACTCTTTGTACCGGCCAAGTGTTATGATCAAAGTGGCTAAAGAGTGCTCCACTAATTTTGTTGGATTGCTCCACTCAAGTAAAGGACTGCCCCAGTCCAAATTTCTTCCTTTGATTAATTTTGACATTCACCTGCATCTCTCAATTCTGACTTTACACTTTTTATCAAGGATTCTTCATCTCAATCTTATACTCTCTGTGTCTAATTTTTTAAATATTTTGTGAACATAATTTCAAAATTTTATCTTATTATACTTATTTGTTAGTGTCCCGGCTTAAAGAAATTTATGCCTCCATCTCTCGGGTGTAATGAACATGTGACCAACCAAACACCCAAGCACTAAGGTAAATAAAGGGAGAAATTACATATTACAAACTCAACGTTATTAGGACCGGGACTTATCTAGTTAGTTAAAATATCTAGTGAATCTTAAGAAGGTACCAATTTTTATCTCTATACTCACACCCCTCCCGTTCAAATACCTAATTATTATTCATCGAACATCGCACAGGTGGTAGCCACAAACACATGGGCGGACCTAGGGAGAAGCCTTAGCACAGGGGGAAATTTTGAAAAACTTGCTAGCACTTGTAAAAAAAATAAGTTTTAGCCCACCCCTTAACCTGGCCAGCTCAAATATATATTAGCTAGAGTTTGTAATAGATGAATTTAAATCATTAAAAATTCGTCGAACTCAACTTTGTTAAATACTTTTCCTTATGTATGAATTCAAATATTTAAATTATGCTATTAAATTTTCTTTTTATTATATAGTTATACTTTCGACATTTTTTTTATGATTTTTTTTGTCTACGGATACGGACACATTCGACTGTTTATTGATCGGATGTATAAACAAAGGAATAAGCTGTGTATTTACACACTCAATTACTATTACTTAAATAGGAAATCAAATATTTACACCCTCCCATAAATACAATATTTCTATGTATTCGAGGCAGATATATATATATATATCTAAACATGTGAACGGTTGATTTCCACACGACTCTTTGTTTTATTAAGTTTTTTCTATGACTTGTGTACGGACCCAATGATCTATATATTGCATTTTAACAATGATTTAAGAAGTATATATGAGAAAGTTATCTCCGACGTAATTTCTTAAAGCGTCCTGTATATCTCTACGCCAACCGTTACTTGAATTCGATCAATATAAGGTTCGGTCCAAATTCGGAGTAGTGATCTCTCCGAAAAAAGAAAGAAGTTTTTATTTTACCACCATGCGAGTCTCGTTCCTTATATATAGTTCTGAGGAATTTTTTTATTTTTTTTTATAGTGTAGTAATTTAAAAGGGCTGGTTAAATATTTGTCAAATTTAGATCCTGGTTCAAGTCATGCCCTTGCTCTCCTTTCTATTATGAATTATATATGAAATGTTTGATTTGGTAAAATATTAAGATTAATTTCACATGTACTAAGACCATTTGCACTGCAAGAGTTCAAAGTGCAAATACCCATTTTTATGTGCCTCACCCGGTAGTGAAAAAGGCTAAAAGTGGATCAAATAGGGTAAAGACAAGCTAAAGTTACTTGCCGACAATTTTTTACACTAGCCGATATTTCTTGTATCGGGGCAGCAATATACACCTTTCACGACACATCATGTGTTGCGTGGGGAAGGAAAAATACTCTCCCATGACACATCATGTGTCGTGAGGATTGATCTTTACGCAAAACTGGGTGATGAATTAGGTGCATAGGTAGAGAGAGAGAGTGCGAGAAATTGGGGTTGAAGATGGATCTGAAAATGAATTTGAAGAAAATGAAGATGAAGAATTTGAAGGTTGTGCTTCAATGGGTGTGGTGAAAAGTGTATGGGGACAAGAAGCAGAGCATCCCATGAATTTGAAGAGTTCTTTCTCTCTTTAGAAATGTACACTTTTTCCCTTATTTTTTTTCCTGCCTGTATGTATATGTGTCTGTCTCTGTTCTACATTTTTTATTGCTTTTTGGGGGTATAGAGAGAAAGAAAGCAAATACAGTGAGAGAGAAACGTGTGGGCGGGGAAGAAGATAAAACAAATCCCATTCCTCTCCCGACACATCATGTGTCGTGGGGTGTCTTTTTACCTTTTTCCCCTGCAGTTTCCTCTTTATTAATAGGCTAAATATACACTTTTACTTTACACTATTATCTCTAGTAATGAAGATGGTCTAAGGAGATAGAAAATTTTAAAATAAAAATCATTGCCATGATTTGAACAATAGCTTTTCGTAATCAACATACATTATATTATTATTGAATTTATTTATTATACCTCATCCTTTATACAAACTCAATATTTTTTCACAACTAACAATTGCGAAGACTTCAACAACTGAAATTAACTTTCATTGGATTCTCTTTGGTGCGCATATAACATTAGTAAAAGGCCAAAATCAAAGCAAAAGTCTTAATTATAAAGTAGATTCCTTACTTCCCCTTCCCCACAACACCATTTATTTTTGTTTACATAAAATTGTCACAAGCATAATTTAAACAAATAATAACTATACAATATAGGGATGGTAAAGGGATATCATATGTAGGGATTATGAAAGGACGGATAAGGATAGGGTGGTAAGTAAATATAGACAGAGATTTTCATCTTATTTGTAGTAAATATCGTCTCCGTCTCAACATTTATCTATGATTTTTTATGTGAAAAATCCACGAACCTATTCATGTCAAGTATCACGTTTCCTGTGGGAATTAGCCAACATTTTTTTTAAATAATAAAAAACTTTTTATTTAAAAGCCGAAACAAGTGTTTGGACATTACTTACCATTGAAAGAGGAACGAAATTACCAAACAGTGATTGAAAAACACTGAGTTGAGTCGTGAACTAAGTTGTTCTTTTTCAGACGTTTCGCGACTCTGCTTCGGTGTTTGTGCTAGTAGTTCGGAATGGCCACGCCATCCCCAGGATACAACAAGCCCATATTTCCTCTGTCTCGATTTCCGTTACATGGAGGAAAATTGGAATTCTAACCCCCTTTGTAATTATAGCCAGAATTGGTAAACTATTTCTTTCCGAAGGCCAAAAAAAAATTTAAGGATTTTTTTTTCAAGGTCACATAGCAAATTAACAATGGAAGAGTTTTTCTGTGATCGTTGTATATTTTTTAAGAGACGAAAATATTTTTTTTTAAAGAAAAATTATTGCACCATTGTGTAGAGGGAAAGAAAAACGCAACATTTGATCATGAGAGATATATACAACGAATGTGTAAGACTTGGTCAAAAGTGTCTTTCAAAATTTTGAAATTTTGAAATTCAAAAATTAAAATAATTTTATTTTAATAAATAAAATTTTTCAAAAATATTTTGTCTAAAAAGATAATACTTAACCCAAAGTAAGCCTAAGCCCGAGCCCGAGCCCAGCCGAGTCGGTCAGTTGGTGCGTGCGTGTGTGGTGAACCAAACCATCCAAGTCCTCACCCAATAGTACAAAATTCTAATGCCCAAAGGGCTCAAGTCTTTAGGCAAATTCACCCTTATAAAAACCCATGAAAGTTTTTATATCCCTCCTATGTGGGACTTAGGCAAACTAATAGTGTACACTTGGTGCTTACTTTGATTTTTCTTCTTCTTCCATTTTTTCAAAATATACAAAACTTAAACAATCTCCTACTTGTATTTTTTTAAAAAATATTTCATCGATTCCAGCAAAATTTCTTAGAACAGTGCATAAATAAAGGTGTTTTTCAACTTGAACATTTACGTAGTGTTTGATGCTCCAGATTATACTAAAGTAACATGTCGTTTTGAACTCTATCTCCGGCAGCATCACACACATTGCCTATAAGGGAGTAGTTTGCAAGCCAGGACGATATGGCCATGTGCTTTATTCTGGTTTAATGGACGCTCTAAGGAATTGCCTAAATTCCATAGGAAGCGACATCACTTCCACATCCACATCCACATCCACGTAGGTGAGTCTATCAAGGATACTCCTGTAGCTAGATACCCTACTCCACATGGAGTTATAAAACTCATTAAGAGCATATCACTTAGCCTTCTATCGCTTCAGGATATCATGCTCCACTGGGATGGGATGAATAAAATGCATGATTCACTAATTTACACGCAACTTGTTATTTACCATTTGAACCTATTTCTTGAGATCTCCAGTCATTTAGGTTGGGTTCCCATCACGTGTGATTCAACTCTCAATAGGCTTTAACCCCATCCCTTTAGAGGTGTTCCAAACCTTCTCTTTAGCTAGTCCTTTCGTCAAATGATCAGCCAAGTTTTTCTCAGATCGTACATAACTCACTCTTACAGTACCATTAGAGTGGAACTCTCTAATCGTACTGTGTTTGTGACGAATCTGTTACCTCTTACCGTTATAATAACGGTTCTTTACTTTTGCAATAGTCGCGGTACTATCGCAGTGGATTAGGATGGTATCGGTCTCTCCCATAAAGGGGTATTTTCAAGGAAGCTTCTTAGCCAACTTGCTTCTTCACTAGCAGTAGCTAGTGCTATTATCTCAGACTCCGTCTTCGACTGGGCCAAAATAGTTTGTTTCTTGGATTTTCAGGAAATTGCACTTTCAACTATGCTGAAAATATATCCACTAGTGGCCTTGGAGTCATCTGACTGGGTGTTCCAGTCAGCATCGCTATATCTTTCAAGGACAGCGAAAAACTTATGATAGTGTAATCCGAGGTTCATGGTTTTTTTCAGATACCGCATGACCCTCTTAATAGCATGCCAATGCTCCGTACTAGGTCTGCTAGTAAACCTGTATAGCCCTCCAACTGCATAAGCAATATCAGGCATAGTGTAATCAGTAGCATGATGTAGGTTACCAATGATGCTCGCATACTCATATTGTTTAACACTGTCGCCAGTGTTCTTGAATAGCTTAACACTAGGGTCAAATGGAGTACTAGCTAGTTTACAGTCAATGTAATTATATTTCTTTAGAATTTTCTCAATATAATAAGATTGATTTAAAGAAAGTCCCATTTCTGACCTAGTAATTTTAATACCAAGAATCACACTAGTTTCACCTAAACATTTCATATCAAAGTTAGCACATAGCAGTGTTTTCACATTGTTCACAACATGGATATTAGAACCAAATATAAGCAAGTCATCAACATATAAGCAAATAATAGTGCATGCATTATTCTCAGACTTATAATAAATACACTTGTCACTTTCATTAATTCTAATCCATTTGAAGTAACCAATTTGTCAAATTTCTCGTGCTACTGCTTAGGTGCTTGTTTTAAGCCATAAAGTGATTTATCTAATTTGCATACTTTATCTTCTTGGCCAAAAATAACAAAACCTTTAGGTTGTTTTATGTAAATTTATTCATCTAATTCTCCATTAAGAAAAGCAGTTTTTACGTCCATTTGGTGCACAATAAGATCATGAATAGCAGCTAAAGCAATCAATACACATATAGAAATAATTCTAGTAACACATAGAGGGAGAGAAAAACACAACAGCCGATCGTGAGAGATATCTACAACGAACGTGTAAGACTTGGACAAAAGTCTTTCAAAATTTTGAAATTTCGAAATTAAAAAATTAAAATAATTTTATTTTAATAAATAAATATTTTCAAAAGTATTTTTTCTAAAAAGATAATACTTGACCTAAAGCAAGCCCGAGCTCGGCCAGGTCGATCGATCGGCGTGCGTGTATGGTGAATCACACCATCCAAATTCTCACCCAATAGTACAAAATTCTAATGTCCAAAGGGCTCGAGCCCTTAGAAAAATTCACCCTTATAAAAACCCATGAAAGTTTTTATATCCTTTTTATGTGGGATTTAGGCAAACTAATAGTGTACACTTGGTGCTTGCTTTGATTTTTCTTCTTCTTCTTCCATTTTTTCAAAATACACAAAGCTTCAACACTTACTATTCATTGTGTTCAATAAATAGTGTTATATATATATAACACTATTTATTATTATGTCCATGTTCCTGTCCTCGCATTGTTTACTATTCTGCATCTCTAGGACCCGAACTTGAAGAGTTTACCATCCTTAATTCATTAATTAGTGTTATACTTTATATAAATAATACACAAAATAATGTATTCGATTAATCAACTATCAAGTAATTTTAAATTATTAAAAATCTTTTGACATTTTTTAAGAAATTAAATGCAGTTTCATGTATTAACTATTTTGTTAATAACTAGTATAAGAATATAGTTTTAGGACCTTACTAATTAAGGCACAGTGGATCTAACTGTTATCAAAATATAGGCAACTAAGCTAGTGGGAAATGAACAACAACAACAATTCACGCGCTGTTTAGGTAGAGAGTGGGGAATGATTAGGAGAAAATGCCTCCAAATAAATATGAGTTGAGGTCTCCATACCGGAGGCTCGGAAAGAGGCTCGGAAAAATAAGGGGGGCTTTGAAAAGAGCATTCAAAGTAGTAGTAGCAGTATTATAAAGCAGATAGAGAAGAAAAAAAAAAAAAAAAAAAACTTTGTAGTCGTTCGTAGAGAGAGAGAGAGAGAGAGAGTGAAAAGCGGACATGGCTGAAGAAGATGTAGTAGTAGTAGTAGTGGTGTATTAGCAACAAAGAAAGAAACTTAAATACTCTCTCTCTCTCTCTACTTTCTCTCTCTATATCTATCCTTGTCTCTCAAGCTTCCCCTTTCTGTTCCGATCTTCTCTTTCAAACCCTACCTCAAATTTCTAGTGAAACAACTTCCTAAAACTTCTTTTTTCCTTTCTAATCCGATTTTTTCCTGTTAATATTTTCATGTGAGAATTAAAATTTTCCATTTTGGAAGCTTCATTTTGTTAGCCCAATTTTTTTTGCCCTTCTCTGTGTGATGATGGCGGCTGAAGGTGCATTGTCTTTCTCTGTGGCGTCTGTGGTGGAGGATGTTCTTCAACAGCATGGGTCTCGTTCCCGAGATCTCGATTTAGATTCCCGAAGAGCTGAAGAAGCCGGTAATTATCCCTTCTTTTCCGCTAACTAAAGTTATATAATTCATTTCGGACAACTTTGGGGTAATTTCATCAAGACTACAACCTTATTGATGCAATCTAATTCTTTGATTGGCTTCCAAAAATAAAATAAAATTTGGAGTCTTTGACTGTTAATGGGACGAGTCGAGTTCGTCACTCCAAAATTTAAGCAATAGGTAGCTTGCGATCGGAACTTGGATTTGCTGTTCGTGTTTTATGTAACCCAGAGTTTAGATTTCTTCAATTCAATTATATTATCAACATTATTCTCAACTCTCAAGTGTGTCTTTCAATTTCGCTGATTAAGTTTCTTCTTTGTGACGTTTTATCTCTGATGTAATCTTTTCTTGAATGCCATGTGTGATGAATTTTACCCCAAATTAAAAGGGGTAAAAACAAAACACTTCAAAAATAATATTTGTATATATTTGTACCAAGTCCACCATGCTTTAGTCTCAGACTTGGTTATTGTTTAGGATTTTTTAGGGACTCTGAGACGTATAATTCAACATTTGTGCAAAATGACTGACCAATTAAATAATAACCAATTATATAGAGTCCTTGGGACAATGCTAAGTAATGATCCCATCATTTATTTGCAGCCCTAAGAAGATACGAAGCTGCCGCTTGGCTGAGAAAGATGGTAGGTGTTGTTGGAGCTAAAGATTTGCCTGCAGAGCCTTCAGAGGAGGAGTTCAGGCTTGGTCTAAGAAGTGGACTAGTTCTTTGCTATGTGCTTAACAAGATTCAACCTGGAGCCGTGCCAAAGGTGAACTAGGATTATTCTTAATTGATGTGAATATCGTTATGGGTTGGTTAACTATCTAAAATGAATTTCAGGTGGTTGAAAGCCCTTGCGATTCTGCTGCCATACCTGATGGAGCCGCTTTATCTGCATATCAGTACTTCGAAAATGTGAGAAACTTTCTTGTAGCTGCGCAAGAATTTGGGCTTCCTACCTTTGAGGCATCGGACTTGGAACAAGTAGGTGATTGTAACAGAACAGGGTAGATAATTCAAAAGAGTGTATTATGAATTTGCAAGTTTGTTGCTATTTTGTGGAGATTCTCATAATTGTGCGAGAAATATCTTATTTATATTCACTATTTGCGCATTGGCTGCTTATTGCAGTTTGGGGGGTAGAATTATGTCCAATAACAATATGATTATATTTCCAGGGTGGAAAATCTGCACGGATAGTAAATTGTGTTTTGGCACTCAAATCCTATGGCGACTGGAAACGTACCGGTGGCAATGGAGTATGGAAATTTGGCGGAAATCTAAAACCTACCACGTCTGGAAAACAATTTGTTCGTAAAAATTCAGAGCCATTCACAAATTCCTTGTCTAGGAATATGTCACTAAATGAAAAATCCTTGATTGCTCAATGCCCTGATGCTGAATCTATTAAAACGGTAGGTAAGCTTTACCTAAATTTATAGATGCTTGCTCTTTCTTTTACTTCAAATGCAAAATATTGCTCGTTTTAATACTTCGTATTTTGCTTCTGCAGCCCAGTTCTTCATTCAGTATGCTTGTGCGTTCTGTTCTATTAGATAAGAAGCCCGAAGAAGTTCCTACTGTAAGTTTCTTGGTCTTACTAGTTGAGTTATTTTACGTCATAGTTCCCCATTTCAAGGGTGGTGGGAATTTGTTCCCTCTGAAGTTGTGCAAGGTTAACTTGCTATGACATCTGTTTGTGTTGCTGATACAGGCAGCTAAAATTATCATTTAGATGACAACTAGGAGATAGATAACTATACCAATCAATTTCACTGCACTGATTTCGCTATTCTTGCAGTCCATTGTTCTAAAAGATGAATTCATTGACTTATACTATTTCAAATTAGGTATTGCTACAACCACCACTTCCATTTTGGCACTTCTAACTTCCATTCTAACTCATTGTACCTTCCTGCATGGAACAGCTTGTGGAATCCGTTCTAAATAAGGTTGTGGAGGAATTCGAGCTCCGCATTGCAAGCCAAGTGGTAGAAATGGTATGAATATTCATGTATAACGCAGTGGTTGCTGCTAAGGAGCTTCTTTTTACTTCTTAACTTTGTCTGCATCTAATGTGAAGTTTTGTACGAGTGAGAAGCATGTGAGCTTAAGTATCGATTGTTCTTTGTATTGACTGGCCATGTTATATATCCAACAGAAGAAAACAGCTCCAAAAGATTCTGCTGTTTCTCAGAGCAATAAATCTTTTTTGAAGCATACTTCTGGTGATATGAAGGTAAATGTGCTGATTTTGAAAGGCTAATTTACCACACTGCTACAGAGTGCATCATCAATGTTAGATGTGAAGATCAACTTATATTTATGGACAGTGTTTTCTTTCTCAGTTAAAGACCGAAGGCAAAAATGTCACACTGCTGAGGAAGGAGCAGTCCCTTCAGAACAACTATATTGCTGAGGAGGAATCGAAAAGAAAGTCCCTGAAATATCAAACAATATTTGATGAACAGCAAAAAGATGTCAAGGTGTGATCTAGTTGTGGTGCACCTTTCTTAATTTTCTGGACTATTCATGTATATCATTATCAATGCAATTGATGTTGATTTATTCTGTAGGAGCTGAAACAAACCCTTTCTACTACAAGATCTGGTGTACAGTTCATGCAAATGAAGTTTCATGAGGAGTTTCATAATCTTGGTAGGACTTGAGAATTATTGCTACTATTAGGTATAGTTATTTTTCTTTTTTCAATTGTAAAATGGTCGTTATCTTACTTTAGTTACACCCATTTTTAGGCCTGCATATACATGGCTTAGCTCATGCTGCTTCTGGATATCATAAAGTTCTTGAGGAAAACCGCAAACTTTACAATCAAGTCCAGGACCTTAAGGGTAAGATTAGCATTTTACTGGAAACCAAATTCTCGTGCTTGTTTAGGTAATCAGTTTGAATATTCTGACGGTCTGAACATCTACATTCTTCTATTCAATTAGGAAATATTAGGGTCTATTGTCGAGTGAGGCCCTTCTTGGGTGGACAATCAAGCTATACAAGTACTGTGGATCATATTGAAGAAGGAACCATTACTATTAATACTCCATCAAAGTATGGAAAAGGACGCAGGTCCTTCAACTTCAACAAAGTATTTGGCCCCTCTGCAACCCAAGGTTGGACCAATCCCTCGTTTTAGCAATCTACGAGTTTCTCTTTTACGCATTTTTGAAATGAAAAAAAGGAGCAATAATACCTTCTTGACAAAACAATGCATCCCAATTTTTTCCTTGTAATTTTGGCAGGAGAGGTCTTTTCAGATACCCGACCATTGATTCGATCTGTTCTTGATGGTTTCAATGTGTGTATATTTGCATATGGACAAACTGGATCAGGAAAAACTTTCACAATGGTGAGATATACTAAGATTATCTCTTTATTTATCTCAATGCATCCTCACTACACCCGGTAGATGAAGAGTGAAAATGTTGTTTTTCTTTTTTATGCCTCCAGAGCGGACCTAGGGATCTTACTGAGAAGAGTCAAGGGGTAAATTACAGGGCTTTGAGCGATTTGTTTCTCCTAGCTGAACAGAGGAAGGACACTTTCAGATATGATGTTTCTGTTCAGATGATTGAGATTTATAACGAGCAAGTTAGGGATCTCCTAGTTACGGACGGTGTTAACAAAAGATATCCTTTATCTTTCTTTTGGTTTTACTCCATTCATAATTATAGTATTTAAAGCTGCCTATTCAAATATATGCGTCTTTATAAAAGAATGTGATCAATGACTTTTTCATTAAAGTTTAAAACTTCAGTACATTTTTAAAAATGTTCCATCCCCACATTGTTAAAGATTTCCTTAATCCATCAACACATTAGAAATTCGCAACAGTGCTCAAACAGGACTTAATGTGCCCGATGCAAGCCTTGTTCATGTGACGTCAACACACGATGTTCTTGATCTGATGAACCTAGGACATAGGAATCGTGCAGTTGGTGCAACTGCCCTTAATGACCGTAGTAGTCGCTCTCATAGGTATTAATGCTATATTGTTATGGATGTAAGCATGTCCTTTTGCAATCTCTTCTGATAATGCTTACATTCCTTCTTTGTCAATCTGTAGTTGCTTGACTGTCCATGTCCAAGGAAGAGACTTGACATCAGGAGCTATTCTTCGGGGTTGTATGCATTTGGTGGATCTGGCAGGAAGTGAGAGGGTGGACAAATCTGAAGTTACAGGAGACAGATTAAAAGAAGCACAACATATTAACAAGTCTCTCTCTGCCTTGGGCGATGTGATAGCTTCCCTTGCCCAGAAGAGTGCACATGTTCCATATAGAAATAGCAAACTCACACAGTTACTCCAAGACTCACTAGGTAAGGGCATCCATTACTAATGGATGGAGAAAACTATAAGGATGGTCGTTCCTCTTTGTCTTCTTCCATTATTTTAGCTGTGGGTCGTAATAGTTGATTCAATTCTAGGTGGTCAAGCCAAGACATTGATGTTTGTTCACATAAGCCCTGAGCTGGATGCAGTTGGAGAAACAATTAGTACACTTAAATTTGCGGAGCGGGTTGCCACTGTTGAACTTGGTGCTGCACGAGTAAACAAAGATACCTCAGATGTTAAAGAGCTCAAAGAACAGGTTCTTGCATTCTCTCCCTATACTTGTATAGTTTTTTATATTCTTCTAAGTGAAATTTGCCGGTCACTGTGTCATATGAATTAACTAACAAAAGAAAACTTTTTTCTTTTTTTTTCCCCTTATGTTAGATTGCGTCTCTTAAGGCGGCCTTAGCAAGGAAAGAAGGTGAACCAGAGACAATGCAGCATAAAGTATCTGGTAGTCCATGTGGCACACTATCATCACCTTTTCAATCTACCCCACAGAGTGGAGATATGTTCACTGATTCTCATGGCCACAGGAAACCTATGGGGGATGTAGGCAACATCGAGGTAAATGCAGTGCAATCAGTGGGATACTATTCAAAAACTTCATTTTATTAGCAATTGTATGTTATAGTTGAGTTTTACCTGTTTAGTATATATTTGATGACTAAAGTGATTCTGCATATAGCATTACCTCCTTGTAGTTGGTTTGGTTTACTACAGTCGTACTATATTCAGATTTTGTGATACTTGAAGTCTTGGTATTGCTTCTATATTACCTCATGCTCTCTGTCCCAAATTAAGAGTCCACCTTTCTTTTTGGGACATCCAAATTAGGAGTTATGTTTCTAGAATCAGTGTTCCAAATCTATACTGAGAGCTAAATAAGTTTTGTTCTTGATCACTGATTACATTAAAATTAGCGTACTATTTGAGTAGTGCGAAAGCCATATAGGGGCTCGTAATTTGTGACGAAGGGAGTATATTTGGTGTGTAGCCAAGATTCATGCCATTTCATGGTTCTGATTATTGGCTGCAACAATTGTACATTGACCCTTTTCCCTCCCTTTAGTTGCGGTACTTTGACCACCACGGATTGTGGTTTTATGGTTCTTGTTTGTTGATTAACATGCATCTTATTAAACCAAATGGCCTAATACATGTATCTGGAATATAGTATGGTTGGTTCACTATATTTGAGTCAACAAGTGCTGCATCAGATTAGGCAGATTGATGATCTGAGTAAGGCCCAGGCTAGTTTTGAAGTTGAAAAATCTTATCCATATTTTCCATGATTATTAAGATTTCAGCATGTAACATTTATGAAACATACTTTTTAACACTTGAAAGTGTATATATAGGTCCGGAACAACTCTGCATCAAGGCAAAAGAGGCAGAGCTTTGATCTCGATGAGCTATTAGGAAATTCACCTCCCTGGCCTCCAGTGAGCAGTCCTGGTCAAACTTATGGGGAGGATGATAAAGACACGGGCTCGGGCGAGTGGGTCGATAAGGTCATGGTGAACAGGCAAGATGCTTTGCGTCGAGCCGAAAACTCCTTAGGATGCTGGGAAACAGACAACGGGCACATGTCTGATGTCTTTTACCAAAAGTATCTCTCAGACTCTTCAAAATTGTACCAGGAACAATCTTACAACCTATTGGCAGTAGGCAATAACCAGTTTGAGGTTGCTACTACCGATGATTTGGATGAGCTTGATGCTGCCACCAGCGACTCATCCGAGCCTGACTTGCTTTGGCAATTCAATCATTCCAAACTTACCAGCTTGGGGAACGGGATCGGATCAAAAACTCAGAAAACTACTCCAAAGCAGGCAAACGGCCCTGAATTAAGGTAATGCTAGTGAGATGAGAATTGTCATTTTACGCTCAATGTCTTACTGGGTTTGGGTCACTAACCGGTCGGTCCACTACAAACTATTATACTAGATCAAAACCCGGCGATACACAACACAAATCTGTTACATAACTGATACACGCTTTAAAACAAAACATCAAATCAATGCGGCATAGACCTAATAGAAAAGACTTTTTGAAGGTTGGGTATGGGTTGGACAATCTTTGACACAACATGAATACGAACAATGACACAACACGGCACATTATGTTGCCAGGTTTACCCAAAAATAATCTTCTTCTTTTAAATCTAATTAGTTGTTATGGACTTATTGCAGCAGGGGAATAATTTCTAAAGTAGGCCCCTCACCATCAAGAAAAATGAAAAATGGGGTGGACCACGCACCCCAAAGGCGTGGGAGGCCGTTAGTCCCTGCTGAAATGAAACGGAAAGCTGGGAGTAGAAAGTAAGCAAGGTCGTAGTGGGGTGTTGAAAATGAGTTATTTTTTTTATTCATATTCAAGAGTGAGAGAGGTTTTATATTATATATAGTTTTTTTTCTTCCTTTTTTCTTTGTGTTTTTTTTTTTCTCTTTTTCTCTTTTTGTTAACTTACAATGATATATGTGCAGCAATAATTCCAGTTGCTTGTATTTGTTTATTTGAGCCTTGAGGAAGTGTTCCAAAACTTTGGATCCCATAATCAGTATTTCAGTGCCATCCTAGTGTTTCTAGTGTTCACGAATAGCAAGTATATATGAGTAGTAGTAGAGTAACACTTGCAATTATTCCACATCTTTGATGAAAAGCTATAGTGGGTTTTGGTGGATACATGTTTATTTTCATCTCTACTTTCAAGAGCAGATTCAGGAATTTTTTTTTTTTTTTTTTGAAAGGTAGGCTAACATAGATTATTAAATTGGACTAAGCTAGAACAGAAAACTTTACCTATTACATCACTGGAAAAAAAAATAGATTGAGCATGGTATAGTCCTCTCTGCAACTGATTCAAACTTAAAATCTGTTAATACATAATTGTTATTTAACTTTTCTAATGGTGCCATCCATCTTGATACTCTCCGGTGCTTCTATCAAAACAATTTCTAAATTTATTGAGTTTCTTTTTGTATTATTTCTTTCGTTAATGTGGATGAAAGTATTTAGTGCTTTAGAAAGTAGTCAATTGAAATTCTTTTGTTATTACATTAGCACTTTTGTTATTTTTTTTTAAACGTGTTATTACATTGGCTTTAACAATGCCAATTCAAACAAGAAGATTAAACCATTGTTGTGTTTGTGATTTATGTATGGTGTTATTTTACGTATAGCTCGATCTTTTTAGATATTTCCCAAATATTGTATTTAAATAAATATTTGCCTGAGAGTCTGGGTCCACCGAAATGATATTTTAAAAACAAATATTAATTTAAAAATATAATTTATTTTTTAATTATGAAATTTCGAATCAAAAAAATTGAGTTATTAATTTGAGGCGAATGAAGTATAATTTTGCACAATATATTAGTGTCGGTTTTATAATATAAAGTCAAAGGCATCAAAAGTTATTATAATACTAGAATATGGCGTTCCAATTCCGGTCCTAACATAATTTTTTGATCCTAAAGTCGTAAACAGCAAATGTATGACATGCAGAAGACTTTTTAATACAAGGCTGCGGCAGACTTGGTAACTTTGTATGCTATGAATTTGCACAACATACATATGACGTCTTAATTTAATAAAATATAATTGCATTGACCCATATCAAATTTTGTTTCAATGCCCTGTATTGGATACGGTTGTGGACCCATCTTAAGACCTTACCTACTAGTTAAAAATATTAAGTAATAATGCTAACAATTTTGAATTCCATTAACAACATCTTCAATCTCGAGTTTTAAGTCATATTTATTGTACTAGTTGTTGATTCATCACTTATACATAAAAAAGAAAAATTATCCATCCTTATTGTGACGGTTGTAGAGACATCAAAAAGTTGTGATGTAGGATGACTAAGTTACTCTTATCATCTTATGTGAAAGTGGGGTATTGAGAACATAAAATAACCTTGAATTTGTTACAACTAATAGCAAAACACCGATAAATTCGTCATGAGTTTTAAACTCTAGATCGATCTCCTTGTTATGAGAATATGCCATTAGATTAGTAAACATGTCACTACTAACAACGCAAAGGACCAATAACCTCATCCATGAGTCTCAAACTTTAAACCTCCTTATTACGAAAATATACAATTAAACTACTCAACGTGCCACTACTAATAATAAAAAGAATAACCTTATCAATAAAGATCATCAAGACTTTCTTATTACAAGAATATACCACCAAATTAAACTACAATACTAATCCCAAACAAACACATACACACGTAACATAATTCCTCCCACGAGATAATGTTCCTTGACTTTTATTTTGATTACTTACCCGATCGTAGTTCACCAATTAAGTTCAGCTTGATTACGCAAAATAATTTAACTGCAATTCTCTTCTCTTCTCGCCTTTTTTTTCTCCAAAAGCTTTACTCAAAAGACTCGAGCTGAAATTTTATTAAAAACTTGTGATGAGTTATACAAATGAAGGTAGCTCTCTCTCTCTCACACTCCCAATCAAACTATCTTTTGGAATTCTAAAACTACTCTTAATGGGTTTTCAGTCTGCATCACCACGCCCTCGAACTGTTCTGCATCATCAACTCACCATTCCTTAAAGGATTAATCAACTGACCCATCAAACTGTCACTGACCGGGTTCAAACTCTACCCACTTTATATGAAGAATTGACAATCATACCATTTGAGTTAGCTAGAGCTGATTGAGAATTATAAATTCAAAGTGGCTATCTTTAATTAAGTCTATTTTCCAAATTCATGCAACAGTACTTGCTGTTATGGGCTATCCACAATGAACCAGTCAATGCTGTCTACCTACACATTGATCAAAGGGACCATTCTATAATGGAGGCTGCGCAAGCTAAAAGATAATGAAACTATAGCATATTAGACAAATTCTTTCGAGCTATAAATAGCCGAGAATTCCCATTTCATTTCCACCACCTCATAATCTTTACCAAAAAAAGAAATTTGCTTGTATTGCCCAATTCCTTATTTAGGCCATTCGATCATAATACCATGGGTGTCATCAAAATTTCCGAAATTCTAACAACTCCAGTTGCCCCCTCGAGGATTTTCAAAGCCTTGGTCCTTGACTCTCACAACCTCATCCCCAAGCTTGCCCCAAAAAATGTCAAAAGCATTGAGTTTATTCATGGAGATGGTGGTGTTGGAAGCATTAAACAAACCAACTTCACTGAAGGTACGCGTGTACTTTATTGCTTGCATCAGTTACAACGATAACGTCAAATGATATATCCAAATTAATTTCTACTAATATATATATATGATACAACGTTGCTTTTATGACTATAATTATCTAGGTTCTTAATTAGATTTGTGCTGGTGTTTGCAGGAAGTATGTACAAGTACTTGAAGCACAGGATTGATGCGCTTGATGTAGAGAATTATATGTGCAAGTATACATTGATAGAAGGGAATGTATTGGGGGACGCACTCGACTCAATATCTTACGAGATAAAGTTTGATAAGGAAGGGGAAGGAGCAGTTTGCAACATCAGGAGCGAGTACCATCCCAAGTGCAATGTTGTGATCACAGAAGATGAAATAAAGGAAGGGAAGGACAAGGCCATGGGAATGTTCAAGCTTGTTGAAGATTACCTCTTGTCTAACCCAAACGTCTATTCTTAAACCAAAACCACAACTTTAAACCAAGCTTAATTGCTTCTTGTCTACTTTTGTCACTATACTCTTTTTTTTTTTTTATTATTTTCAGTTAATTCCTTGTCATATTATATGGTGTGATTTTAAAAACGGTTTCTTTTTCTTCCTTTCTTTATTTTATTTTATTTTTTATTTTATGGAAGAATTGCCTTTGGCTTGATATGAATAAAGATTGTACATGTAACGTACTGGCATTTCCTTTGAGATCTTTTCTTTTCTTTTTCATTTTTTTTTTAATTATGTGAATTCTCCCAAGTTGCAGTAATGAATATTGAAGCAATAATGATCCATTCGCAAGGGCGAGAGAAGATGCAAGAAGCAACACGCAGCTGCCATATCATCATAAGAAAAATTTATTCAGTTGAGGAAAAACACATTTATATATTAATTCCAGCAAAATATTCACTAAACACCTTCAGTAACACTCATCCGTCAGACTTTAAAACACTCTTGTTGGCAATCCCCCACTAAACAAATTCAGAAATGGCAAAAGAAAACGAACAGATCGAATTAGAACAAATGAAGATTGACTATTGAGTGTTTTTTATTACTGCACTACCAAAAATTTTAGTACGCGTGAATGAAGAAAATAAGGCTGTACACAAGCATTGACTGCAAAAGAACACCAAATTAACTTGGAGGAGTTCAATTCCATTCCGTGGCAAGAATTGGAAGAGAATGAACAGCATTCAACGGAGCATGAGATTTGAAGATACTAAACCTGCATCTTATTCGAAGAGAATTTGATGCAAGTGGAAACCGAAGATCGATTAATTCTAACTCGATCCCATTAATTGTAATTAAAGATTCAACGAAACAGATAAAGCAACAACGTAACTGTGGTACTTAATTAGTATATAAGAAACTAGTCATTGGAAGCAGGTATAGAATTAAGGAGATGACAATGTTGATGGTAGTGGTCATGCATGTGGTGGTGATGGTGTCGGGGTGGCAATAATGTTGGCCCGCCCCATTACAACTTGTCTATCCTATGTATTAATTAAGCATGACCAAAATTAATGTAGTTTACACCTCAGATGTTAAGTTAATAGCATCTCCAAAGAACTCTCTATTGCACAATTTTTTTTTTATAATAGCTAACATTTACGCAAAAAATCAAATCCAACAGTATAGCTAAAGTAGAGAGCCTCATTGATTTAGCTCTCTATTTAATATTTTGCATTAAAAAATAACATATTAAACACTCACCTTTTCGTATATTTATTAATAACCAATTAAATTGCAACACGTGTTATAATAATAACATAAATAGCATTGTTGGAATCTCCCACTCTCTACTTCAAAAGATGCTTTTTATTTTTAAAAAAAATGTTCTCTAAAATAGAGAGCATTGTTGGAGATGTAAATGATTAATTAACTTACAAGTATCTAGCTAGGTTGGTCTTGGTACGTAAGTTCTTAATCAAATAAGATGAATTTTGCCTACTAATTTCTGAGAAATGAATGCACTTCAATTAATTCAGTTACGGTGTCTAAAATAATTAATCGGTTATGAATAAAATAGTAACTTCAAGGAAAAACACCAACATGTTCGTCAATTAATCAAAACTTCACTTATGATATATATATATATATATATATGGCCTTATTTTATGTACCACTTGATCATTGTGTTAACATTTTTTTTCTAAATAATTTTTGTACACATGTGTTGCACGTGGTTTCAATACTTAACAAAGGTCATTAAATACGTCCATTAATGAATAAGTACATATTAAGAATTAAATAATTAGCATGGAATAAAAATAATAACAAATAAACAAAACATATTATGAAGTATAAAATTCATTTGTTTTTTTTTACCAACCTAAAAGCTTTGTAATTTTAATACAATCTATCAAATAGCTTCTGATATAAAGTTATTCAGAAGTCTTATACAAAGCACCTAATTCAACACAAACTCTAACTTGTTTATTTATTTTAATCAAATAAAGTGGAGTTTAAATTTATTTGGATACTAATACTAATATAAATATATATATATATAGAGAGAGAGTCATACACTTATAGTCTTATACTATTTTATTTAATATAATTTAGCTTAAAATATATTTTTTTTAATTATTTTAGCCAAATAAAATGGAGTTTAAATTTATTTGAAACACTAATACCAATATAAAAATATATGGAGTTCTACAATTTTATTTAATGAAAATTTTAAAATGTTTTGTTTAAAATCAAATAGCATATTTATGCTCACAAAAAAAAATTATCAAATTATTTGTACTTTTATATATAGAATAGATATAGATATTTGAAATTATAACTAGATCCTTTTGACCAGAATTTGGGTCCACGGAAACAATAACAATAGTTGTTGGTGTATGTTTTATATATAGTCAATAAATATGAAATACGTACATACAAGTGTAGCTAGCTACGAGTATGACAATTCAAAGATTTGTATTCCGAGAAGGACAGTTTAATTTGTTTATTATTATTTTAAATTTTAGTTAAATATAAGTCCCAAACAGAGTTTATTTAATTCTATAATATGAATTTCTAGCTACGCTCGCTTTAATTTAACAAAATATAATTAATGATCGATCTTTGAATTCAACTTTATTCAGCTTAACGTAGACATGCAGGACCACGTGTATTTATTTCTGTTAGACGCGTGCATTAAATTGTAAAGGATTGTGGAGCTATCTTAATTAATTAGACGTACACATGATGTTAGATATATATAATTAATAATACCAACTTGCATAATTAATATCATAGACGCAATGGTTTTTCTCTTTTATTTTATCTATCTATATATTATGATAATAGTACGTACTGCAATCTTTTCGATCTACCTTGCATTTACGGGTGGTCAGGTGGGGTATTGAGACCATATATAAAATTACCTTCAACTTATTATCACTAATAATAAAAAGGCGATAACTTTATCTATGAGATTTAAATTCGAAGACTTTCTTATTCTGAGAATAACGTACTACTGAATTTATTATCACTAATAATAAAAGGTCAATAACTGCATTTATATGAATTGAATACGAGGCCGGCCACTTTATTAGGAAAATATACCATCAAATTATAATATTGTATTATTGTAATCTTCGACACACAGATGTTGACATCATTTCTCCTTCGAGATAAATATCCCTTTTGACTTTTTTAATTACCAACACAATTACAGTCACCAAGTTCAACATGATTACGCAAAATAAATTTACTCGGATTCCCCACTCTTCTTTTATACGTTACTCATTTTTCCCCTGTTTTTTTTATTTTTTTTTATGAAAAAAAAAATGATTCCAAGTGGCCATCTTTAATTAAGTCTACGTTCCAAATTCAAGCACAATGAACTAGTCAATGCTATCTACCTACACGTTAATGAAAGGGACCGGACCATTCTATAATGGAGGCTGCGCAGACTAAAAGATCGATAATGAAACTATAGCAGCATATAGACAATTTCAAAATCTCTATAAATAGCCGAGAATTCCCATATTTCATTTCCACCTCCTCATAATTTTTACAACATTTGTCTGCTTAATTGTATTGCCCAATTCTCTGAATTGTTTTAGGCCATTCATTCATACTATATACCATGGGTGTTATCAGAATTTCCGAAATTCTAACAACTCCAGTTGCTCCCTCAAGGATGTTCAAGGCCTTGGTCCTCGACTCTCATAACCTCATACCCAAGCTTGCCCCCAAAAATGTCAAGAGCATTGAGTTTATTCATGGAGACGGCGGTGTTGGAAGCATTAAACAAACAAACTTCACTGAAGGTAAATGTGTACTTATTTCGTGTATTAGCTAGTTACAAACTATATTTTGTTATGTTTTCTCGATTCTAAATTAGATTTGTGTTGGCGTTTACTGCAGGAAGTATGTACAAGTACTTGAAGCACAGGATAGATGCGCTTGATGAAGAGAATTATATGTGCAAGTACACATTGATAGAAGGGAATGTATTGGGAGACGCACTCGAATCAATATCTTATGAGATAAAGTTTGACAAGGAAGGGGAAGGAGCGATTTGCAATATCACGAGCGAGTACCATCCAAAGTGCAACGTAGAGATCACAGAAGACGAAATCAAGGAAGGCAAGGACAAGGCCATGGGAATGTACAAGCTTGTTGAAGATTACCTCCTGTCTAACCCAAATGTCTATACTTAACCACAAAATGCATTAAACCAACCTTGCTTCTTGTCTACTTTTGTCACTCTCTCCATCTCTGGCTTTTATATATTTTCAGCTACATATATATATATATATATATATCCCTTGTCATATTATAATTAATTAAGCTGTGACTTGTTAAAACGGTTTCTTCTTCTTCTTCTTCTTCTTCTTCTTCTTCTTCTTCTTCTTCTTCTTTTTATGGCAGATTTGCCTTTGGCTTGATATATACATATGAATAAAGATATTGTGTAACTGGCTTTTCCTTAATTTAGATATTTTTTTATGTGAATTCCCCCAAGTTACATAATGAATATATATCAAAGTCGTAATGATTCATTTGCCATGCATCTCGATCTTTAGAGAAAAATCAAAGCAATTTAATTAATTTAAGTTGATGAAAAACACATTTAATTTATTGCAGCAAAATATACATCCACTAAACAGCTTTCTTAACTGTCATCAGACTTATACTCGATCTTGCTGGCAATCCCCCACTAAACACACTTGCATTGGAAAAATGGCAAAAGAACGGAAAGAACAAATGAAGATATATTAATGACATGCAATGTTGAGTTTTTCTTTTCTTTTTTTACTGCATTGACCACAAAATTAAAGGACGACAATTTGGAGCATTTGGAGGGTGTTAACCATCATATTTGATGGTGCAAATTAATAATTCAATTTGCCCCCGCCAACCTCGAGCTGACACGTGGCCGTTCACGTGTCAGCCACCGAGTCCGTTTCTGTGCAAGGAGCTCGGAGGAGACCTATTATGACCTTGTAAGAAAAATGGACCCCCTCGAAGGTCTGGGTATTCACTCAAGGGTCAATTGCGGACGACGTACTGTGAAGCCCGAGCTCCGAAGCCTTTTCGACGAGCTCCGAAGTTGTCTCTCTCTTTCCATCGCTCAACCACTCTACCAGAGTGGTTAGTGAGAGCATGGGCGACTGTCACCTACTCTACAGAGCGCGCAGAGTTTCCCTTACTTTCATTAAATGTACACCAACCGCATTTAATGCACCGGGATTCATGGAGAAGTAAGGTCAGAGTCGGTACTGATAGAAGCATGGTTCCAGACCTACTCTAAGAGTCCTGACCACACGCTTCCTCCAGTCATAAATATACAAGAGGCATTTACTCCTCCCACCAACCAAGAAATCAGAAAAATTTTGGAGGAAGAAAAATCAAAGAGAGACAAAGACACACCATTAACGAGAACAAAAGGGCATAAGTAGGGCTCGGTAGTTAGCTTCAGAGCTCCTCTTTACGAGAGATTGGGCTGGTGTTAGCCCAGCCCCTTATCCTACTGTAATATTAAGAAAACAGAGTGACTGGAGAGACTTTTGTGAGTTTGTAACACTTGTTAATCTATTATTAATACAAGGCAAACCGAGCTCCATTCCACAGCGAAGGGCTAACCCGTATCTTCATACGAGGCCAACCTCCTTTATAAACTCTTGACTCTCTTAAATTTAGCACATTCACCTTTATTACTCTAATCATTTGTCATAATCAATTGACTGCGTGGCGCTGAAAACAACCTTCTAGTTTTTAACACCAACAATATTCATTACGATTCCTGCTCCTAACAGCTTAAACTTTTAGGAGAGATGGTTCCTAACAATTATAATAATTATTAAAATCCAAAATCCCAAAAGACCCTCATTTTCTACATTAAATAAGCATATATATGAATATATGATGTATGATTGTGTATATTTATATAACAACGCTAATGGCAGAGAATAAATAGTAATCCATAATTTTTTTTAAAAAAGTTTCCATCACCTCACCTAGTTTGTACCTAGCTTCTCATGAGTCACCATTTCATATGCATTGGCTTGCTCAAATATAATTTTATTTGATTTTTAAAGAATTTGGATAGCAGGTTTTTCAAAGGTGAATGGATGCCTTTAATAGATTTCAAACATACGACTACAAACTAAGTTCCAGAAATGGGTTCTTCTTTTTAATTAAAGAACGGACTTCCCATTTTGAGAAAATAAATGATTGAATTCTTTGATAAAATTTGACATGAATGATCTCTATGATGAGTATACCACCTTCACCAAATTTGATCAAAAATTTAGACCGGGAAGTGAGTAATCTAAAAATTTTAAATTTCAATGGTCGAAATGCACGCATATATATATATATATTAATCTTTAGTTCACCTACTTACTAATTAAATTTTTTGATGGAATTTATCTACTCGTCATCGAGATCATCTTCGCCAAATTTTATCAAAAAATTCAATCATTTACCCCCTCAAAAAAGGGAAGTTTCTTGTTTAGTTAAAAGAATAAATTTCTTTCTAAAACTTGACTCATATAACTATAAACACATTTTTTTTAATTAAAAGGGAAAAGTAAACTTCCTAAGAATTTATTAATCAGAAATAAGAAATTGTAACTTTTTTCATTTAAAATCGGGAAGACCCATTATCAATCTTATAAACTGTTTTGAACTTGTAGGCAAATCATTTCAATCAAAAAAAATCAATTATCTTTCATTTCCTAAAACCCACATTAATTAGCCAATAAATCAGCCAATATTAGTATATACACATATGAATAATTGGCACAATAATTTTTTGCAAGTGAAGCACAAAACCAAATCAACCTCCATAGCTCTTTACAAAACCAAAGTGCATGAATGCCATGTGAGAAACATGTAAAATAAATTCATTGTATTCATGAAAATGAATTAAATATACATATTCTTCTAAATTTCAAAGATATGTTAAAGCAAGTACAACGGAAAAATGAAACAAGTGTATCGAATGAAAAATAAAATAACGTCTTCATATATAGAAGATGAGGGCATTTTAGAAAATCATATTTATCGATATCATATTTAAAATAAAATAAAAAGTTAAAATATCAAAGGGAAAATGACCCATAAATACACTTTCTAGCCCACATTTTCCCATTAACTCTTAACAAGCAAAAATTTGACCACTAATTACAAGAGATTGCCCATTTCCTTTTCTCATTAATACAATTTTAAAATAACATTCTGATTTTACCCTCCTATTTAAACATAAGTAAAAAGAATCTTAATTTGAATTGCCATTCTTGCTTGGCACGATTGAGAAATTTTTTATTTGCAGCGGATTTTGAAACACAAGCAAGATAGAAGGTGTTGTTCATGTCATCATCGCCATTGATTTTCACAAATTTTCATTCTTTACAAATTTCCATTATTCATCTCCATTCTCTATCGCCGATGTTCTTTGCACCGGCGCTACTAGTGGAGAAGAGAGAATAAGTGGAGGAAATAGAGGGATAAAGTGGAAATTTGGTAATGGGAAAGGATAGTGATTTTAAAGAGAAAAAGTGAATCTGAGAGAGATGATGTCTTGTGACGCCCTGAGTGATGAGTACTCCCTTGTGTGGAGGAATGGTAGCTCGAGCGATGAGTACTCCCTTGTGTGGAGGAATGGTAGCTCAAAGGGGGCATCCCACACCGGAAGTTGGGGGATCCTTGGAGACCCATATAAGTAAGATATGGTCGCTAATTAAGTACGAGGCCTTTTGGGTAGCTCACTGGCTTCGGATCCCATGAGAACTCTGAAGTTAAGCGTGCTTGGACCAGAGAAATCCAGGGATGGGTGACCCCCTGGGAAGCTGGTCGTGAGCTCCCAGAAACAAAGCCGTGAGGGTAGATGTCCTGGGGCTGAGGCCTGGCTAGGACGCTACCAGAGCGGACAATATCGTACTGAGGTGCGACGGGTCGTTACAAATGGTATCAGAGCGGACCCCACAGAGTACGGTGTGTGTCGATGAGGACGTCGATTCCCTTGGGGGGAAGGATGTGACGCCCTGAGTGATGAGTACTCCCTTGTGTGGAGGAATGGTAGCTCGAGCGATGAGTACTCCCTTGTGTGGAGGAATGGTAGCTCAAAGGGGGCATCCCACACCGGAAGTTGGGGGATCCTTGGAGACCCATATAAGTAAGATATGGTCGCTAATTAAGTACGAGGCCTTTTGGGTAGCTCACTGGCTTCGGATCCCATGAGAACTCCGAAGTTAAGCGTGCTTGGACCAGAGAAATCCAGGGATGGGTGACCCCCTGGGAAGCTGGTCGTGAGCTCCCAGAAACAAAGCCGTGAGGGTAGATGTCCTGGGGCTGAGGCCTGGCTAGGACGCTACCCAGAGCGGACAATATCGTACTGAGGTGCGACCGGGTCGTTACATGTCTACGGCATCATCTCCATTGCAAACATTTTGATTTGTGAGATGGATGATAATTGAGTTTTATCTTTATCTCGATTTGATTTTTTATATCATTTTTTTCATTATTTTTTTGCGATTTATTGTAATCCGGAGATTACTGCCCTCAGTAATCTAACAATTGAGCGAATATAAAGAATAATGGATGTTCTACTTTTATTTTTTTTGAGTAATCTAGATTACTGCTCTCAGTAATCCGGGGATTACTTCCCTCGTAATCTGGATTACTGTGAACAGTAATCCAATAACAGAGCGAAGATGAAGAATAATGGATATTTTATTTTTATTTTTTTGAGTAATTTGGGGATTACTACCCCCAGTAATCCAACAACATAGTGAAGATGAAGAAGAATGGCCGGGGATTACTGCCCCCAGTAATCCAATAACAAAGTGAATATGAAGAAGAACGGATGTTCTATTGTTGTTCTTTTGGCATTGAGTAGGTTTACATTAGTAGTTTTGCGAATTACTTGGCTCTAATTTCCAGTAATCCAACTACAAAGTAAAGATGAAGAAAAATCGGACTTCACCTGTATCTCGGTTTGATTCGTTGTTTCGGTGATTTTCAATTCGGATCTTCGTATTTTTCGTGATTTTCAAATCTTCTAACTTCAATTCTGATCATTGCGAGTTCGTTTTGTGCCATGGATAATAATCGAATTATATCTTCATATCGGTTTGATTTTCACAAACTTTCATTCTCTATTACCATGGTTGACGCCGCTACTCCAGCACTACTGGTAGAGGAAATAGAGAGTAAGTGGAGGAGATAGAGAGAGTGGAGATCTTGTGATTAGGAAAGATGGGAGGTTTTAGCTAGAGAGAAAGTGGATATCTTGTAATAGGGAGAGATAGGAGATTTTAGAGAGAGAAAGTAAAGGAAAGAGAGAAGGTGAAGGAAAGAAAGAGAAAGTGGAGATCTAATAATAGGAGGAAGATGGTAGTTTTGGCTAAGAGTTCAAAATATGAGTTAGTGGTCATTTTTTAGCTAGGTACGAGTTTGTGGACAATATTTATCTTGGAGTGTACTTATGGGTCAATGCCCCGTGTCAAAATTTCTTATTTTTTGTAATCTTATTTTTTGTAAGTTTATCCCACTATGTGGATAAAATATAAAATGTGGATTAACTGAAATGCGGATAAAATTCCAAATTGTGGATTGATTTAAAATCATCCAAAAAGGACTTGAATCTCCTCCATTACCCCTTCCATCCAAGTTCGTCCAAGGGGAGTCTAATTCGAGATTTGAATGAATGATTTTTTTTCTCGAAACTTGGTTGAGTTGATCTCCGTAATGAGTAGATCATCTTTACTAAATTTCATCAAAAACCTTAAACCAAAAGTAGATGCAATAAAAATTTGATTATTTTTTATTTATTTTTTTGAATAAAGAGCAGCGCGAAGCGTATTATTATAAAAGGAAAAGGAAAAGAAACAAGCAAAGAAAAAAAAATCAACAAAATATATACATTGGTTGAGCAACCTTATAGTAGTACTAGCATTCCTAATTGCAGGCACCTCCCCATCCCACCAGGTAAAGTTAAGGCAAGAAAGAGCTAAGTTAGAGATAATATATGTTCATTTTCGATTGTTCAAATTTTAGATGACCAATTTATCCACTTTCGATTTGATTTTTTTGATAATTTTTTGTGAAATTGTTCTGCTCATTTCAAAGATCATCTTTACCGAGTTTCATGAAAAAACCTCATCCATTCAGGCCTCGAACTAATATCATGGTAAAATTTATTATTAATATTATTGTATAAAGTCGGGGCAGATTTCAAATATTGTGTTAAGTTTTATCAAATTTTGAATTGCTTATCTTGCCCCTACAATTTTATATTTCAACAAAAATTAGATTATTTTATACATACAATGCATGCGCAACTCAAATACATATAATTTAAACATAAGATTTTAATAATAATAATAGATAATTTAGTAGTTAAACATGCTCCCATATTAATTATAGGTCAAAGATTTAATCTCGTTGCAAATAATTTTTTTATAGCAAAGAGAATCCTAAAAGTAAAATTTGAAACCATAAAAAAAGATAATGATCTTATTCAAAGTAAAATTAAAACTAGTTTTGACTTTATATATAACATAGAAAATGACCTTATTCAAAGGGATGCCAACTAGACCAAGTTAATATTAACACATGGAGGAGAAGATTAATTTATAATTCAGTTGACGAGACGACCCTATTTGTCTTTCTTTCTTAGCTGCATCTCCGTCAATACATTGAATTGGAAAAGGATTGTGAAGCTATCATAAGACCAAGACCAAAAAAAAAAAAAACAATAAAGCCTTTCTATTTATTTTCTTACTTTTTTTTATAAGAGAAGTGAGTTATGGAGAATATAAAATAATCTTAAACTTACTACTAATTTATAATAAAGGATCAATAATCTCATCCTTCCATTATCATTAAGATCGATAACTTCATTCATGAAATTCAAACCCAAAACGCATTACCCATTATTATAAGAATATGCAATAATAAGAATCGAACTTAAGACCTTCTTATTACAAGAATATATTATCAAACTACAAAGCTATTCGTTCATAATATTATCTTAAACATACACATTAACAAAGTTGCTGTTCAGGTACAATAAAAAAGTTCCACAAGATATATGTTCCTTGACTTGTTATTTACCTACCCAATCACAATTCACCAAGTTCAACATGATTACGCAAAACAATTTAATTGGTATTATCTTCTCTTTTTCAATACTCAATTTTTCCCCTGTTTATGAAAAGAACAATCTCAACTGTCCATCTTAATTAAGTCTATATTCCAAATTCATGCGGTACTCGATCTTTACTGTTTTGGGTCATCCAAAATGAACTAGTCAATTCTATCCATCAAACACATTAATGAAGGGTCAATTCCATAATGGAGGCTGCACGGATTAAATGACAATGAAACAATAACGTATGACAAATTCAAAATCCTTCAAGTCTATAAATAGCTACGGATTCCCATTTAATTCCACCAAATCATAATTTTCAAAAAATTGTTTGCTTGAATTACCCAATTCCTTGTTCTTGGCCATAATACCATGGGTGTCATCAAAATTACCGAAATTCTAACGACTCCAATAGCCGCCTCGAGGATGTTCAAGGCATTGGTCCTCGACTCTCATAACCTCATCCCCAAGCTCGCTCCCAAACATGTCAAGAGCATTGAGTTTATTCATGGAGACGGTGGTGTTGGAAGCATTAAACAGACAAACTTCACTGAAGGTACATTTGTACTTCATCCAGCGTATTAGTTATAACGATAATGCGGAATCATATACTCATTATCATTATATTCGATATTTTCTTGTTCTTAATTTATTTGTGTTGGTGGGTTTTCAGCAAGTCGGTACAAGTATTTGAAGCACAGGATAGATGCAATTGATGCAGAGAATTATATGTGCAAGTACACATTGATAGAAGGGAATGTACTAGGTGACACGCTTGAATCAATATCTTACGAAATTAAAGGGGGTGTATTGGATCGAGACTCTATAGGATTTTTATGGACTTTTAAAGTTCACGAGTATTTAATTGAGATTTTAAAAAGTCTTTTAAAATTATGATGTATTCAATTGAGATTTTAAAAAATCTTTTAAAATCTTGATGTATTCAATTAGGATTTTAAAAAATCCATCTAAATCTTATGATATTCAAAAGTCTAATGACTTAGTAGGATTTTAATTAGTGGTGGATTTTGGTGGATTGTAAAGCTTTTTTTATACATAAAAATCCATCTTGAAATCTTCTCACTTACCCAGAGATTTCAGATGGATTTATAATTCCTTCAAGAACTTTACTCAACATTCTCTCTCTCCCCCCTTCCCCCTCCCCTCCCCTCTCTCTCTCTCAAAATTCAAATGTCTTATTATATGATGAACGCATTAATTTGTTCTTTATCCCTATAAAGTCTTTATTCTCTCTTTTACTAATGTAGCTATTACGCATTCACATAATTTTTAAATGGTTAGACCGCTAATTATCGTTCAAATTTTTAAAAACAATTCATGTCAATTTCATTAAAAAATACTTGTGGGGTGAGAAGTCTAATTTTGTGGTGCATAAAACCATCCATAGTTAAAGTTGATTTACAAAAGTAAAATTCGGTTAACTTATTATGTAATATATAACTGTTAATTTTTTACTGTAAGCGAATGTTAGGGACATGACATATTTTTTTTGGATAATTCATTTCATGGACTAACACAGTAAGCATTATTACACTTTTATAATACTCCAGATAGTAATTTGACCAAAATCTCAAAAACATTAAGTACTCAATTTGGTTCAAACGTGGATTTTAAATTAATAGATGTACACTGGAATAATAATGTTATAATTCATATTCACTTTGTAATCAAAATTTTTTTATTATTTATCCTATAATTTTTTATTATAACTAGTTTTTATGCAGGTGCATTGCACGTGATTGTAGTGCTTAACAAATGCTATTAAATCCATTAATTAATATGTATATACTAAGAATTGAATAATTAGTATGAAATATAAATAATAATAACATATAAAACATAGTATCAAGTGTAAAATTCAATTGATGACTATAAGAAAATCATAAAAAAATGTCGCCTTTAATTTTTTAAGTAAATAGGTTGTTATAAAATACTGATAATAAAAATTAAGAGGACAATAATGAGAATGAAGAGGGTTATGATAATCATAATGATGGTTGAATGGAGCAGTATGAATTTTTATAATGTATTTCGTTAATTGTCTTTACAGTTTTGATAATGTTACTTTAAACTCATAATTAATTTATTTTATTGTTTGTCTTTTGTCTTTTGATTTTTTATTTTTTATTTTTTTGATGAACTTATTAAAATCTGCAGAAATCCATGGACTTATTAAAATCTACATAAATCCAAAAGAATCCATGCATTAAATCTGTCAAATTCTATAAGGATTTAAAACAATCCATAGACTTGACAGAATCCACGGATTTTAAAAAGTCAGTTATAATCTTTTAAAATCTAAATTGAATACACCCCCTTAAGTTTGAGAAGGCAGGGGAAGGAGCTGCTTGCAAGATCACGAGTGAGTACCATCCGAGGTGTGATGTTGAGATCGGGGAAGATGAAATAAAGGAAGGGAAGGACAAGGCCATGGGAATGTACAAGCTTGTTGAAGATTACCTCTTGTCTAACCCTCTTGTCTATTCTTAAACTTGAACCAATCGCTTGCTTCCTCGTTTACTTTTGGGACTCTTTTATTTTCACTTATTCCCATGTATTATAAGGTGTGATTTTCCTTATAGGTTTTATTTTTTAAAAATCATTGTAGAATTGCCTTTGGCTTGATATGAATAAAGATTCAAAATCATTTTCTTTTTTTATATGAATTCCATTGAGATATGAATTTCTTGCATGCATTTGCCCTTGAGAAGTGTAAACAAACCATAATGATCGCAAGGGCAAGAGAAGATCAGAACAAATCACACAATTGCTAGCCACCAGTGTTACACTGTTACTGGTGATTGGCGATATATATAAAAAAAAGAACAGCTGCCATATCATAAGAAAAAATTCAGTGCCATTTAATTTGACCAAAAACACATTTATTGCAGCAAAATATCCACTAAACATCTTTTCAACACTCATCAGACTTTAAACACTCTTGTTGGCAATCCCCCACTAAACAAATTTACATTACAGAAATGGCAAATGAAAAAGAATAGAAAGAACAAATGAAGATTGACAATGTTGAGTTCTTTTTACTGCACTACCAAAAATTTTCTTACACATGAATGAAGAAAATAAGGCTGTACACAAGCATTGACCACAAAAGGACGCCAAATTTGGAGGAGTTCCGTGGCATGACTTGAAGAGAATGAATAATGCAAGACCCGAGCATGAGATTTGAAGATTACTAACTAGCATCTTATTGGAAGAGACTTGATTCAAGTGGACACCGAAGAACCATTCTAGCTCACATTGTACAGGTTCAACGAAACAAATAAAGCGGCTTGTGGTGACAGTTTCATAAAGCTGTAATGCGACTATTTGGATGTAAGAGGAAGGAGCAAGATGAGGAAGAATTTGAAAATGGTTTCTGAAGTTCAAGACAAGGCTCAGGATACACATTTTCCGAGAAACCTGACACATCAGAACATACCCATGAAGTAGAAGTTTGAGAAGTAATAGAGAAAGAAACATTAGATAAACAAATTGAAGTGAATGGAGATTCAACGATCCCAACAAAATTTCCCGCTGTATTGATGTTCTGCCCGGTTATGTCCTTAAAGGTGATATCTTTCACAACAGGGAGTGCATTAGGGTCAAATTTATCATCTGGGTGTGATTCACACTGACCCGTTGCCCTGAGCGCTAGTTCAACATTTTCTAATATGACACCCGATATAAGAATGTCTTTGATATATCCACCTCTTCCCCTCGATGTTTTTAGTTCAATGCCAATGGATGAATCGTGTAGGTTGATGTTCTCTACAAGTATGTCGGAGATTCCCCAGACATTTCGCTGCCGAAAGCCAGAGCTGAGCCCGATGAAGACTGCAGACGAACCTCTCGGATGTGGACATTTGTGGACGGTTTTCCATACGCAATTCCATACTCGTCCCATCCACTCTTAAGTGCGATGGCATCATAACCTGTGCTAATGTCGCTATTCCCGATGCAAACATGCTCAGAAGAATCTGAAAATTTTAACACAAGAATGGATATTATAAAACACGAAACCTCCCCCTATGAAAAGTTCAAACAAGGCTAATTACATAAAACTCAACAACATAATTGCCAAACATTCTAGATGAACAACCTTTACAAAACTTTGCTGGTGTGTTTGATCGCAATTTTCCCCATGGAAAGCACCCAGATTCCGACTCGTTTAGCCTAAAGTTTTCATTGTTCCATGAATTCCAAAAAATATTTCCCACCTAGTTTTTGTTTTCCATGATATAGATAAAAACAGCTCCATGGAATTCAATTATTTTTTCATGTAAACTGAAAGCACCCTACATTTTTATAATTTTCCTAATTCATCCATTGATGAAATTAGAGACAGTAACAATAATTATGCACATATGCTGCATAAACAGATTGGCAAACATAATATCAACCAGCAACTACTTGTATGTAATCTCAAGAAATAACAGGTTTTTCCAACCAACCTGGTACTATTCCACTAGTGTAAGGAGATTCAGGCGGAGAATAAGCCGTAATGTTTTGCACAAGAATGTTACTGCATTATAACAAACGTAGCTATTATAAGGGCTTATCAAATCTACACAGCTTTATCATATCCTAAAAATATTAGAGAAAACATTACCTGCAATAAACTGGATGAATATTCCATGCAGGGGAATTTAAGAAGGTTAAATTTGAAATAACAACATCCTTGGAGGACATGAGTTCCACAAGATGGGGACGGCTGTGATTTATGGAATGAGAAGTGAATTGCTCCCACCAAACAGAACCTTGGCCATCAATAGTTCCATTGTCACCTGTGAAATGAATAGATATGTCAAAGCTAATGAGAACTATATTGTAAAGAAGAAGAAGATAAGAATCAACTAGAGCAAGGGATATATCCGTACCTGTTATCACCACATCACTCAAATTATTTCCAGTAATCAAACTGCGATATCTTCCACCTGGAAGTTCAATACCACGGCCATAAGAAGGCAAGGGTTCAACTAGATCCCAATGGGCGAAATCCTGGAAAAGAAAAAGGGAAAGTTTAATGCCAGACTCATAACCATATGCAAAAGGTTGATGTTGCTGATTTTTAAACCTGGATGCCACATCCATAAGGTACTCTCCGTAAAAAATATCATGGTATTTGGTGATTTTTTATATCAAACTGTTTTTGACATGAATTTTTTATTGAAAATGTTAACATGTGCCAACATGTTGCTATGAATGGAAAGAATAATACATTGCATGAGAATTTGTGCACAATATGTGGTGTTTTAAGGGGTACAAATAAAAATTATAGGTTTCGTAGTGTCAGCTACTCCAAATAATATATTCATGGGCTTCTATCACTCTGCACCCCCCCCCAACCCCCAATCTTAAGAAAGAAACTAGACTTAGCACACCCACCCACGCCCCGGGAATTTCATAACCATTTGCCCATGATTTCTTCTTTTCTTTTTCTTTATTTTGTTGGGGTGTGTGGGTGTGGGTGTGGGTGGATGGATGGATCAAAGAATTATGTAAAAAAAGGCTTTCATTGAATGATTGTTTATTGGGTATTCTGGACACAAACATGGTTGACCTCTATAGAAATATACTTTCATTCTAGTATCAATATGGATTCTACTAAGATTATTTAAACCAAATCCCCAGTTCAGTTGTCCTATTTTTGGACACTGGCTGACAAGAATAGGCTTTCACCATTCTAATATAGAAGACAGTATCTTGAGGAAACGGGTGTAGACATAGGCAAAGAAAAACTGAAGGCCCGATGCTACTCTTACATAATAAAAGAGGATGACGGGGTTACAAAGCAAAGAGGAAAAAAGGATGTGATGAATAAATTGCTGATCAAAAAAAATGTTCAATAAATTGCTGATGAATAAAAGAGGATGAAGGGGTTACATAATAAGTTTTCGTTTCTGTTCAAAAAAAAAGGGATTATTTCATCAATATCCCAAAATTGCTTTCAAATAGAGAAAAATGTTCATATCCATTGGACTACATTTAAGTATTTGACATGTTAGTTCAATATAACCAGAAAACGAATGCTGCAAGAGCAAATGTTTTAGAGTTGCCAAAGGAAGCAATTTTAAGTTACTTCACGATACTTCTTTCGTTAATTTAAATTACAAATAAAAAATGTTGTTTTTCAATTGCTTCTACCAAAAGATTGAAAATTGAGTAGATGAGAACCTGAGATGCAAGAATTATAGCATCTTTTTCCAGGAAAAGTGTGAGGTGGCTAGTAAGGTTGAAGGCTCCAGTAAGCCATTTGCCATGCGGAACATAGAGCTGAGCCCCACCTTGTCAGAGAAGGACTTAAGATAGAATATGGCATTTTGAAAGGCAAGCGTGTTCAACGTTTTCCCATCCCCAACTGCTCCAAATTCCAAAATAGAAACGCTATGAGGCCTAGCGTTCAAAATCCTATCGAATTTGCATTGCAGATTACTTTCATCTTGATTGTACTCAACAGCACCACTTAATACCACAAGCAAAAGCAGCACCACCTGAAAAGAAGGGATATCAAAAGAAAAAGGTAAAGATCAATGCAAACATTCAACACTCAATCCAGTTCCAACTTTTTAAAAAAATTCTACTATTATCCAACGCTAGCTTTTGGTAAATTGTTATGGCATTCTGAGATATGAATACAAGCAAAAGCAAAATTCCCAATACCCTGTATATCAAGTAGAAGTTTGTAAAGGATATCAAATGTTATCAAACATTGCCTAAAATTAGACAGAGAGAAGTATGTAAGAGGTAACTGGTCAGCAGCAAGCATGTGGACAGTGGCCCAACACAGAGAGTTTAAAGTCCTTTCAAAACTGATAAAGCTATTCAATGTCAAACAGTACAGACAACAATGTCTAAAGAGCCATGGCATAATTCATAGATATTGCAATGTTCTGGTGGTAACAATAAAACCAAACAAGTGAGGCAAAATTATTGATGAACACAATTTAATAGAGTAAATACTACTGAAAAAGGGGCCTGAGATCATATTGATTGCAAACTTGGAAGAACATTGTGGCATACTTGATGACTAGAAAACCAATGCAAAGAACCAACAGATAGGCCCAGCATGAAAAAAAAAAAGAAAAAAAAAGAAGAAGAAGATGCTATGGATCTGCATTCATGAACAATAAGACAAAACCGAAATCAAAGACCTCTGAAAACATAATAAAGCTTGTTAATTTCTTCCCTGCAAAAGAGAGCAGCTTAAGAACAATAGAGATCATAAATTCAGGTAATTGATATGTCAGTGCTCAGAATAGGCAATGTAGATGAATGGTAGAGTAGCGGAGAAAAGATGACTCTGATCTTGACTATAAAATATCCATATCCAAATCACTTTATGAAGTTAAAAAAAATTACACAGCAATACCCACTTCAAGAATCATTGTTTCTGACAAATATACAGTAGTCAGAACCCTAACATCAAAATCCGATCAAGTCAGCAGAAAGCATGTCTACACTCCAAACAAGGAACTACTAAGATAATGTCACCATCAATTGACAAACTCTCAGGCAAGCATTATATCAAGCACCCACAAGGCAAAGGTATCATATCATATGTCAAAAAATATATATATAGAATAGCTAAAAAAGATAATCACAATTAGAATTAGAAACCCATAAATCAAATAACAGAAACAAAAAACAACGTACTTACTAGCCTCTTCATGAGTGTCTCTTCTCTTCTCTTCTCTTCTCTTCTATGTGATTTAAGAGGCAGCCACACAGAGGAAAGAAAAAAAGAAATAAAAGATCAGTGAGAAACAGAAGGAGAAGAAGTAGAAGAGAAAAGGGTTGTTTGGTAGTATAATGATGGGAATTAAGGAGTAAATAAAACATAGAAATACAAACCGATGGTAAGAGAAAGGGACAGCGCAAATAAAAGAAAAGACAGCTCTTTATTTCAATGTTTATATATATAAATATAAAGCTAAATGCCTCTGTGTGTATATATTTATATATACACACGAATTATGTTTGAGAAAGTGCGTGATTAATGATTAAAAAAAAATTAAATCATAATTTTGTCATTAATCATCCTGTAGAATAAAACGCTATTTTCCAAACGGGTATTTGCCGACAATCAATTTGCCCAACAACGGCACAAACACGATGTACAGAGAGAGAGAGAGAGAGAGAGAGAGAGAGAGGCGTTGGCTGTTTGTGATTTGAGGAAACTGTGTGATTAGAATCTTAAATGGGGGAAAGAAATAATTGTTAATTAATCAGTACTAGGGACAAAAAGGGGAATTAAGGAGGATGTTACTGTGTGTGCAAGGACAGGGGAAGGTCCCATGGGGGTTCACGCTGAGGGGAAAGGGGACCCATGAACCAATGATGAATAATGGAAAATGCTAGGCTGTCGTCACCCACTTGACAGTTCATATAACCCTCGTACGTCGTTTGGTGGCCCAATCAGCTAACAACCTCTCCCCTTTTTTTTCTTTTTTCTTTTTTCTTTTTTTTTCTCTTTTTTTGGTTAGGTTATGCGAGTGAGTCCCATTTCTTCATTTCTTTATTTCTTTATTTCTTTCTTTCTTGTGGTCCTCCTCCTCCTTTCTATTCGTAGTGTTCCTTCCTTCTTTCCTACTGAGAGACTCGTAAAATTTTCTCTCACTCACTGGTAGTTTAAACGGTAAATATATAATATGGCTGGCTTTTCATTTCACAGGTGAAAGGTTGGTTTGCTGTTTCATTTTTTTCACTGACAGACCCACGCTCGGGCTACGTTTCAAAAAAATTATTACTAATAATATTTGGGGTTCTTATTGACACCTTTTTTAAAAATAAAATATTAATTATTTTAAATTAGGGGTGTACTAATTTTTTTTAATCAAAGACGTTTAGGATGCATCATCTAATTTAAGATGCATTCAAAAAACTTACACATAAAAGAATGAAATTCAAAGAATTTTTTCTTTGTAATTTTTTTTATTGGATGTGATTTTAAAAAAAGCACATAATTCAATTTAATATTTTACAACCAAAGATTTCTAAAGATATATTCACTTGGGTGTAATAAAGTTGGCAAGATGATCGACTTCTCGACCATTCAACCAGAACTTGAGCCCTGGGGACTCTAATTACGTTTTTCGTTCTTCCAAAATTTATGTTAACAGGTGTATCAATATATGGCTTGTAATTACTAAAGACTGAGAATGTAATTGGAATAGTAATTCTAATTAATTCATTATATGTAATTCTTATTAGAATTTTTTTTTTAAATAATTTTATAGTCACAATGGATCTTGTTATATATATCTCAATGAGTATGTTTAAAATATATAATTTTTATTAAATTTTAAAATTTGGCTTAAAAGTTATTATATTTTCAAAGTTTTCTAAAAATGTGAGGAGAGAGAAAGTTGATGTGGTTGAGTGTGTATGATTGTGTGTGGTAATATATATCATTATATGTGTATGTTTCTATTGAATGGTGGAGATTGTGTATAATCAAAAAATTTAATGGTATAGATTGATTCTTAAGATAAATCACATCGTGTGGTTAAAACAAAGGGTAAAAAACACTAAACCCCCTCCAACTATCACTTTTTTGCACTAACCCCCCCCCCCATCTTTTAAAAGTGACACTAAACCCCCCTAAACTATTAGATGTTATCACTTAACCCCCGAAATTACGTAAATGCCCTTGTACAAAGTTGGGTAAAAAACACTAAATCATCTCAAACTATCACTTTGTGGCATTAAACCCCCCTGAACTATCACAACTTAACTCTTTACCCCCTAATTTATAAAAGGACATTTATTTACAAGGGCATTTATGTAATTTTGGGGGTTAAGTGATAACATCTAATAGTTTAGGGTGGTTTAATGTTACTTTTAAAATATGGGGGGTTTAGTGCAAAAAAGTGATAGTTGGGGGGGGGGGGGGGTTTAGTGTTTTTTACCCTAAAACAAAAGATAACTTTTTGAAATTTCATCTAGACCCTTAATTGAATTGATTTATTGAAATGTCCTTAGTCAAAAAAACATTTTCTTATTATATAGATGTACTTACAAAATTAATTTTTTTTTATCCCAATAAAATAAGCTTTTTGAGTGCATTTAATAATACTCTAATTTTATGAGAAAATGGGTTATAAGACCCCACTATATAATGTTTTATTACTATAACGACGAATTCATATAGAACAAAAATAAATAGGACTAATTTCATTATTTAATTGTAAGTGAAGGACACTTTTGATAATGTTATTTTATATTAAGGATTATGAGAAATATTAATGGACAAAAATGCCCTTGATAAAACCTCTGCTAAACATTCGCTCTTCCAATGCTTGCACAATCATCCTTTGCCTGTTACCCAACTAGCACGATAAAAATGTCATCTCTATCTAAACGATCAAAAATTTCTCTCTTTATATTTTCTCTGCATGTTCGTTATTGTTTATATTCACGCTCTCAATTTATTCTTCATTGTTGTTGTTTTTTTTCGTTACTCGTTTGTGATATTCCGTCGCTTCAGTTTTTAGTTAAGGTACACGTTCATTCTTCTGTTATTTCATTGTTTAATTTTCGTTGGTTATTTATTTTTGTTGATGCTTTGAATCGAGTATTCGTTGAGTTATTTTGTATTTATGTTAAGTTAAAAACACATTTTTCCTTATGGTTAGGTTTCTGATGTGTTTTTGAACTTTTTTTTGTTATGGGTTTTGTGTTTATTTGTTAGACTTTGTTCATCTATTAAAATTTTTTACGTAAATTTTGTTAAACATTTTAGTAGTTTGGACATTGGATGGATGCTAAACTGTTTTAGCACCATTTTAATACTTACTCTATTTTTATAGAAATGGTGCTAAAATAGTTTAGCACCTTGATGTGTACCATTGGATGGGTGCTAAACTGTTTTAACACATTATGTTTTAGTTCCATTGTGGTGCTAAAACGGTTTTAGCACCATTTTTAGTTTGGACATGTGTTTTAGCACCATCTGATTTTTAAGTTGAAATCACATTTATGCATATGGTTAGGTTATTTATGTGTTTTGAATTCAAAATTTTACGTAGATTATGTTGAATATACTAGTAGTTTGGACTTTGGATGCGGTGCTAAACTGTTTTAGCACCTTATGTTTTGTACATTTTGGTGCTAAGTTGTTTTATACATTTTGGTGCTAAGTTGTTTTGTACATTTAAGTTGAAATCATATTTTTGATTTTTGTTTGTTATGAGATTTTGTGTTCATGTATTCAAATGTGTTCATTCTAGTAGTTTTGGACTTTGGATGGGGTGCTAAACTGTTTTAGCACCTTATATTTTTTAGTTTCACTGTGGTGCTAAGCTATTTTAGCACATTTCTGTGTACCATTGAATTGGTGCTAAACTGTGTTTAGCACCTTATGTTTTTTAGTCCCCCTGTGGTGCTAAACTGTTTTAGCACCTTATATTTTATAGTCCCTTGTGGTGCTAAACTGTTTTAGCACCTTATGTTTGTAGTCTCCCTGTGGTGCTAAACTGTTTTAGCAGCTTATGTTTTTTAGTTCTCCCGTGGTGCTAAGCTGTTTTAGCACTTTATGTTTTAGCCCTCCTGTGTGTGTGCTAACTAGATATATGTATATATGTATATAAGGATAACAGTGATAATGAAGGTTTATATCAATTGTGTAGAAGGCACGATGACTCCAAGCAGTTCAAGGAAAAATGTTGAGGAACAAAGTTTTTCTTCCAAGAGGAAAATAAATGATAGGCAATCTAATGGCAAGAAAAGAAATCCAAAACATGTTAAGAAAACTGTAAAAAAAAAAGAAAGAGGGTTGATAAATCTTATGGGAAAGAATCTTCCAGACCAACCGTGTTTAGATGCAATCTTGTGTCAGTTGTGGAGAAAATTGCTTGGATGAAGTCTCGTGGTGACATTAGACAGTGTCACACTGGAATGATGATGAGGACTCCTTTTGGTAGTATTTTCAAGGCCATTTTTGAGGAGAAAATTATTGCAGATCACGTCGGAATAATTGGTCAGGCAGGCAAGAAATTTATTTCTGCCTATTCGAAGGAGGATGATGCATTTTTAATTGTCGGGGAGGCAATGAAGTTAACCCCCAACGATGTATCCGTTACATTTGGACTGCCAAAGCATGGGAGGAGGTTTTCTTTACAGTCATCCTGATCCGCATATGATTCGAAATTTATTAAGAGGCGATTCAAATGCGAATTGACATTGAAGTTA